>JAQFZC010001730.1:0-27358 GCA_034695205.1 Dicyrtoma fusca | reverse complement strand
ATTTGAGAAGTCCACACCAAGCGAGGAAATAAACGATGTGAGCAATTTTTGGGAGGAAGCAATAAAAACACGAGAATTCTACTATGAGAACATAGAAGAAACACAAAACAGAGAGTAAGAAGAAACAGTGATCTCAAAGGAAAACAACAGAAACCCCGTATCAACCCGATAGTAAGTGTGACCAAACCCAAGAAGTAGCCACAATAGGTACCCCAGAATATCCCCATAGAAATAAGTAATAAAATGTAATAATGCATAATAATAAATGGAATATAACAGTAAGAAAGAAGAAGTGTGTAACTAAAATATTAGGACTGAAATCTAAAATCTGATTCGTATATTATTAACATTTTATTTTACTGTAAATAACTGTAAAGATACATGTTGTATGGGCCAAATGGCCAAATCGACAGAACGAATAAAATTATTATTATTAATTTTACTATCAAGTCCGAAGGTTAAAGGCAGCGGTCTAGTGCGAGCTCGAAGGTGTTAAATCTGATTAATTCCAACAATTCGTAAATTAATAAAATTAGGAGAAATGATGACAACTGACTACTGATGAATGTCCATTAGACCAAAAAAGGAAAGACTCGAAATAAATACGATTGCTAGCCGATGCTGTTACCACTGCCACGTAAGTACCTACCTAGGTAATTATCTAGTGACTTGCGACTGAGACTAAAAACCCAAAAATATGAAATAAATTAAAATAAAATGACATCAGAAGCAGACACAAATTGTTACTTAATTAATGACGTGAAAAACTGCCTTTTTAATTACACATTAAATATCCAAAAGGGCCAAAACCAACAATCACAAAATGACTACAGATACTTCCTTCAGTGGAAGTCACAAAAATATGTACATGAAATAATAATCCCTAGTAAAAGGCTGAATCCAACATGGATTCGGGTCAAAACCGCAGCAAAAACACCTCTTCCAAAAATTATATCAATTTGCCGTCGATGTACAGAAAAAAAAATAATTCGAAATAATAGAAAAAATATCGAGACAAGTCTTTTGTTAGATTACAAATAATTAAATGAAAATCCGGATTCGTTACAACTTACAACCTGAGCCACAAGCTTAGAATCCGATAAAACCACAGACAACCAATGCAACGACAAACATTTGAAATTGCAAGTTTGATTTCTATTGCTTTGGTAAACTCTCTTCCAAAATGAACTGCACTTAACAAAAACGAGTCATCTCGACTCAAAATTCAATCACAGATCTAAACTTTCCAAAATTATGAGAACCAAAGAATCAAAGAACCAAAATATATCGATACAAAAAAAACTTCACCAAAAACTCTTAACTTAAAATAAATAAAAGCATGAAAATTCTAAGCTTCACAGGGCAGACCTCCTGCCACTATAGTCAAGTTGTTGCGCGTCCTGAAGTTCAAAATTGAATCTTGAAAAATGGAATCCACAATCCACAGGCCAGCCAAAAACTCCTGTCCTGGTCCGTCTTCCAACCACGTCGTCTTTTCTTACTTTTAATCTCTATTCAAAACCACTCAAAACCCAAAGATTGTCCATGCCATCGTCACCACAAACCTAACTGCCTACACTTTTAAAAGTTGAACAACAAGATTGGTTCAAATATTACACCGTTGCAATGCTTTACGTGACCTCAATTCCATTGTTAATCAATGATATAAATATAAAATAAATACAATACAATATAATTAATATTTTAATAATATTTTGTTTGTCTTTGATGATTTGACCGCTGACACTGGTACTGACACATGTATAAGTATTTAGGTATTTACGATGGAGTGGGGGAGGCGAAATGACGAGTGCAGCTTATGCAGAGTGGCTGAACTCGTGGTACTGGCGCTGGACTGACAAGCAGAAGAAATGAGTCATTTGTCCAAACAAAGCCACAAATAGTTTGGAAGGCAGCTGATGACGCATCTTGATGCATTAATTATGTCGACTGGAGTTACGGTAAATCTGTCAGTGTCAGCTCCCAGAGGTCAGGAAGCACTACGTAGTTTAGTATAGGTTAATCTAGGGTAAGTTAAGATTTTGAGAGAGGACAGCGTAGACATAAACGCAGTGAATTGGGAAATGGTGAGTGTAGGTTCTCTGTCGTATGACATCTGTACAAGAATTTAGGAATCAGTAAGTCGTAAGGTAGAGCAGTCAAGCGTTAATTTGGTCAGTGAGCCAAACAAACAGGGGCCCGTGGATATATGAATAGAAGATGAAATAGCCGAGAGCTTTGCTAGTACCTAATAAGTTAGGCGAAGTTGAAATTCCTATAGACTGATGTTGAGGTGGCATGAGGCGAAGGATAAAAGTTAAGGACAAGCAATAATCGGTAGAATGGCTAGCTAGTAGCTGAGAGCTGAGCTGGAGTGGGGAAGTCTGTACACTTATCCTCTAATTATGGCCCGATCCTAGTCCTGCGAGACGGTCATCAAATAATAGCATGAAGAGGGTGCTGGCACTACTTATGGAGCAGGCGGGCTCCGGCGACTCTAGAAGATAGCATTGCGTAGAGCCTTATTCGCCCGAACAGGTGCTCTGCCGCGTGAGAGCATGGCTATAAGTGAGATCGGGATCAGATAACCGGGGTCTATGGATACAGAGAACTTGCTGGACGAGGACGCTAAGTAGATAGAGTACCAACCATAAGCTTAAGGCGGGCAATTACTATTACGCGTAGCCGAGTGAGGAACGCGAGTTCAAAGGGGACACTAGAATACGCAAATCCGCTAGTAAACCCGTTAGATCGATGGATCAGGACGTCGGAATTCACAAAGGGGGAAATTTGGCGTTGTTCACGAGTGTTATGCAGGGAACTCGGCACTGTTTTCCTGCAAATCTGAGTCAGGATCGGAGTAGTGCGAATGTTGTGAAGCCAACCGAATACTAACGAGCAAGATGGTCCTGAGAAAGGTAAAAAAAGAAAGACACACAACGAGTGTAGTAGTATTGTACAAGATATGATATTGTCGTCTTATTATTAGTAAAAATGAGATATGAAAGGGCAGCGGGATTTGAGGTTTGAGTTTGAGTTTGAGTTAACTTTATTAACGTCTCAAGTTATTCAATATTTCAAATACTGCTTTCCAATAACGGAGACATACTGCACTCATGCAGTTAACACTACAAGAATGCATACTATACTACAGTAGTACAGTATTGGCAGTCTACCTGACTTTATAACCCGGGGCTATGCCCTTCCAGGTCATTTCCGTTGATCCCCGGGCGTTTTCGGGGTTGTGACGTAATTTGTGAACTGCCCCCACCCCATGCGGAGGTTGTTAATGGGAGGGAGAGTGTCTAATGGAGCGCGTCGTGCATAAAAATGTGTGAGGGGAGCGGGGAAGCAGACGAGAAGTTTCAGCCGACTACAAAAACAAGATGTGTGAGGGAAGCAGACGAGACAAGTTAAAATTCAAGTGCAGACGAAGCTCAATACAAAAACAAGTTTATATGTGAGTGGAGAAGTATCAACAGTGGAGAAGAATTCAAGGCAGACGAGAAGTTGCAAGCAGATGCTGAGGTGGAGAGATTCAACAAAACAAGTTTTTTTTGCTTAGTGATGAAAAAATTCAAGGGCAGATGAGAAGATGCTTACTTCATAAAAACAAGTTTTTTGTATTGACGCTCTCTCACTTTTTACACAAGTTGATGCTGGAATGTTAATTTGTTGTAGTGAATGTAGAGAGTGCTCACTATTTGCTAAATGCAATACGGAATCAAAGTAGACTTTTTCTCCGACTCATAGTTCATTTGCAAAAGGTAAATGTAGATATTTATGAACATAATTTAAATGAATAAAAAGATCTGTAAACGATATGAATCTATGTATTTTTTAGATGCGATGAAATTATAATAATGTGTTTCCAATTAGTCGAATTATTTATTAGAGAAAGAACACCATTAAAGCATTTTAAAAACTGTTATAGCATAAAATAATAATGTAAACTAATATTATAAAGAACGAAATCTTAATTTCATATTAGAATGTAATAATATATACTGTTATAGTAATTATACAAAACATAATTTTATGATATAGAATATATATACTGTTATAGTAATAATATAAACCACATAATTTTATAGTATGAAGTATATGCACTGTTAAAGTACATGCTGAAATAGAGTTCCAAATGTACCATCATTACATTGTATAATCATCATTAGAACGCACAGATAAGATTAGCATGGCAAGTAGTCATAAAAGACTTCATCGCTATATTTTTAAGGTAGATGTTGGTTGTTAGTTTATCATGATTGAACACGTCAGTTATGTGATACAATATTATATTGTAATCCATTATATTTTAAACAAAATTGTCGTAGATTAAAAAATGTAAAACTAGTTTTTAGAAATAATGAAAACAAATTTTAAAATTCAGATATCTTTTTGTATTTTTTTATTTGCTTTTGTTAATATTACCTAATTCCATATTGCGTGATCCAAGTCAAGTGGGCCAGATTGTGATGATTCAGTATGCACCTTCCACGGGGTAGGCCTCCATCTCTTCGAGTAAGGGCTGGAGACTCTGTATTAAACTTTGCAAGGAGCGAGCAGGGAAGGCAATTTTTCTTCCTTAAAAAAGCAAAGAAAAAACAAAAAATTATAATCCAAAACAATACACACACATGAAATCATTCCCATCATGTTTAAAACAATAAAACAAGTTACCAGGATATGTCTTCAGCGTTTTGGAATCCTTTTTAATTTCGAGTAAATGCACCCAATGACCTAGAAGTGTCAAATAATAGTCATTGATATTTACATATTATTTATTTATTATGTAGTTTTTAAATAAAACCAAATGATACTATTATAAGACACTTACCTATCGACGAGTTAAAACTGCGTCGAATTCGAAGATCTGGAACAGTGTAAGCGTACCGCGATTGAAAGAAAATGCAATCTTTCGGGTCCATAATAGCATAATCCATACCTACAGCTCTAAGAAGAGGTGGATTGATTTCAAAAACATTAAGTTCGTTATCAAATTGAGCTTTTCCCTGTTTCTTCTTTTTTAAATTTAATATCAGTGGATCCTCTGGTAAATCACTACTCTCCGTCGTCTCCTCCTCCTGGTCCTCTTTATCGTCAACGTAGATGTTATCACGTCTACTCGACAAATTAGGGGTAAAAGTATGCTGGGGCTGTTCTTGAAAAGCCGTGTTTAACACTTTTTTCCCTTCCAATGAACCTCAAAGTGCAGTGTTCAGATGAGGTTGAAGATTTTCTTTAATACTCACAAGAAAGCTCGAGTTTTTAGCGAAGATAGATCCTTGCCCTACACTTCTCAAAGTATTAGATTCCTTCAACTTTTAAAGAGGAAGATTGGTTCGTGCTGCCATGGTTACAAAGTTTTCAAAGGAATGATAACTGAAGAACGACAGAATGGAAAATGATAAATAAATGAAAACTGAGTTGGCTTTTTATATCAAGACTTCAAACTGAATCTTTCTAAATGTTCCGGGTAGAGGCTAGGTATTTTTGCCCTTGTTGTGTTACCGTATTTATCGAAGTAGGAGCGTCAACCATTAAACAGTAAGTAATTTTTAATAATGATATTGGGGTTACTTTCAAATAAAAACTGTAAGATGATCTGTTCACAGGACAACATCTTTAATGTTGACCAAAAAGCAATCACAAGTAGAATAAATTAACTAACACAGTGAGCAAAAACAAGAAACTAACTGGTTTCTCAAATTGAAATCGTTCTTTCCAATTTATACAGTTTCATTGCAATTGCTTAAATCAATGTTCATATCCTCAACTTTTACACTAATTTACATACTAGACAAAAAGATTGTGTTGTTGTTCAGCTCACCTTCTCCTCAACTTTTGTTTCGATAAACCTATGTCTGAACTTTGAAAGCTATGTATCTATTAACTTCCAGTTATACTCAAAGTTCTTTAATTCAATGTCCAAGCCTCAACTTTTACACTAATTTGCATACTAGACAAAAAGATTTTGTTGTTGTTCAGCTCACCTTTTCCTCAACTTTTTTCGATATACCTGTGTCTAAACTTTAAAAGCAATATATCTAATAACGTCCAGTTATACTCAAAGTTCTTCAAATCATTACCCAAGCCTCAATTTTTACACTAATTTGCATACTAGACAAAAAGATTTGTTATTGAGTTTGCCTTCTCCTCAACGTTTTTTTATTTACCGTAATTGTTCAACTCGTGGTTTGTCCTACTGTCAAAATAATTTTTTAAACGGTGAAACGTTAGAAATTTTTACATTATTGTTTTACTAAATGGTTTACGACTTGTTAACTCACATTAGTGGTTAAAGTAGGTATTTTTAAACCAAAAAGTGGGCTTTTAATATGATGTTTTCGGTAATATTAAAATAATGATGTATATAAAAGTGCTCACACTGATCAACATTTTTTTCATTTGATCGGTGGCCACCGTGATAGCTACACTTCAATACTCACTCTCCATGGCTACTCAAATGGTAATATAATTAACATATTAGTTTAAAAGACCATTGTGGGTCAACAGATAACGTGTTGACTTACAATTGTCTTTTTTCTTGTCTTAATCTTTGTTTTTGTTTGTATTTTTGGCAGTTTGTTTGCCAGTTTCCAGGCTGTGGTTTTGCCACCCACCGATTTCGGTACTTAGATCAACACAACGACGAAAAGCACATATGTAAGGAGGGCTGTGGGTACTTTACCAATATAGAAGACCACCACTGTAGCTGTTTGCCGAATGAAAAGGGAGGCAGCCACGGACCATTTTTACCACTACTGGGAAAATTTGTGATTGATCGCAGCGATTTCCGTGGGATTTTAAAGTCATTCCGACTTGATTTCAATGCAAAAGAGGTACAGATAACAGATATATTTGAAAATTTAAAATCTGATATAATAATAATTTTAAAACAATGTTTAAATTACTATAAAAACATTAGGGTACAGTTTGTGTTAGAAATGTCATTAGTTGACAATGTTAAAGATAAAGAAATTGCTCCTACTATAAATACGCCATATCATATAGTATTGTAATCATCAATCATCATATAGTAACTATATTGAAGAAGTTTTGTTTAACAGTATATCATATTTAATTAATACTCTTAATGTCTTTAACGATAATGGAAGTGGGTGGAGTGTAAACTCCATAAAATCTCTTTTGATTAATGTAGCAAAATATAGACCAATTGGAGGGAATTCGTATATTGAGACACCGTTGTTTTTTAAAAATAGGCAAGGTTTACTTAATATTAAGTCTGACGGAAATGATTGTTTTATTTATGCATTCCTTGGTGCTCTATATCATAATGAGGTTTCACTTAAAGACCAACCAAGGTCGTATGCAAAATTCTTTCATAATTATGATTTTAGTATGTTGAATTTGCCTGTTTCTTCTCACTCAATAGACAAGTTTGAGCGAGTAAATAAAATATCTGTATTTGTGTTTAGTCATTATGAGAAAGGAATAATATTTCCGGTCAGAATAGCAAAATTACAGAGTGACAAAATTGTTGACCTATTACTAATAGGAGATCAGAATGAGAACTATCACTATATAGTGATTACACTATTTAATAGATTTTTATCACACCCTAATTAACACTTAGTAATGCACTGTCGAATTTGTCTTAATAAATTTTGTGAAATTAATACTTATCAAAAACATGTACAATTGTGTAATGTTTTAGGAATAAGGGGACTAAAATGTCCAACAGTTCATAAAAATGGTAATCCACCAGTAATTGAATCTAAAGATTATCACAAGACACTTAAATTCAGTTTTCACATAATAGCAGACTTCGAGACAACGGTAGGTAGTACTGGTATAGTGAATATGAAACATTTAGAACCACTTGCCTATGGACTGTTATTAGTTTCCCCAGGTGGGGAATATGAATATTATTCTTATTGTGGACCCAATGTAGTTAAACATTTTCTTAAAAAAGTGTTGGAGTTGGCTGAGAAATGTCTAGGTCTTTTACAATATGATTTATGCATTCCTAATATGAACACAGAACAACAAAAAAGTTATGATGAAACTTTAAATTGTGAATTTTGTTCTTTACAATTCACTGAACAAAATGGTAAAGTGCGCCACCATTTACATACCTATCTACCTCACGAACGAGGTCAGGTTTACGCTGCTTGTAATAACTGTAATTTAAAAATGCGTCCTAGGAATTATATTCCGTGTATTTTCTGTAATGGATCTAACTTTGACTATGCATTACTCTGTCAGGGCTTTCAGGAAAAGTTTATTACTAACATTGAGGCGCTCCCCATTAATTCTCAAAAGTTTCATAGTATTAAAATTAATAGGAAAGTGTTATTTCTTGATATTAACCGTCATTTTAATTCTAGCCTAAAAACACAAGTGCAGATACTACGAGAGTGTGGGTTACGAGCATTTAAGCTTACAGGACTAAAATTTAAAAAATATGAAAGCTATTTCGATAAGCTATTAGAAAAACAGTTTTTTCCGTACGAATACATTACTTCTTACAGTAAAATATTTGAATCTTCACTACCTTCTAAAGAAAATTTCTATAGCAGTCTAAAAGACGGGCACATTTCTGATGAAGATTATAAGCATGCACTAGATACTTTCAAGCTATTTAAATGTCGTAATATAAGAGATTATCTCATGATTTACTTAAAATTTGATGTTTTTCTTACAGCTGACGTTATAGCAGGGTATAGAGAGAAACAATTTGAAATCTATAATCTTGATGTTTTACATTTTGTAAGTGCTCCAAGTTTCAGTTATGCAGCAGCTTTATATCAATCCAAAGCACGTATAGAGTTGATGACTGACATTGATATGGTACAGTTATTATTGAATAATAGAAAAGGGGGCATGACGTCATTAGTTAAAAAATATGTAGAAAGCAATATACCAGGTACAAAATAGTATAATCCAGAGAAAGAAAGTGGAAGTATTAAGTTCCTAGATGCAAACGCTTAATATTCGTACTGTCTTTCTCTTCCGCTACCTTATAAAGATTATCAATGGCTCAGTAATGAACAAATCTACGATTTGAGTAAAAATGATTTTAGGGGAGTTAGACAGTTTCCAGATGTTGGATTTTCTATGATATTAGAAGTTGACATACACATTCCCGAAGAATTACATGATTATTTTGATGAGTTTCCGCCTATGCCGGAAAAATTAAAAATGATTTGAGAAGATTTATCTAGCTATCAAAACAAACTATTAGATAGTTACAAAAATGCAATTTCAAACCCTAATTGTGAAAAATTAGTTAATACTTTATTGCCTAAAGAAAAATACACTGTCTATTTGAAAACACTACAACTATATTTAAATATAGGGATTAAAATCACAAAGATTCCTAGAGGATTCTTTTTTGCCGAAACCCCATTATTCAAAGATTATATAAATTTAAATATATCGCGACGTATGTCTGCAAAAGATGAAGTTACAAAAAATGCAATGAAGTTAATGAATACTTCATTGTATGGAAACCCTACAGGATAACTCAAAGCATTGTCAATGTAAGATTGTAAATAGTAGACAACAGGCGGAGAAATGCCTTAATTAGTTTTTATTTAAAGATTATTACGCAATCAGTGACAATTGTGCAGTTTTTATGATGGAGAGAGGTGAATTCTCTTTTGATACAGCTTTTATAATAAGCATTGTAGTGTTAGAATTATCAAAACTGAAAATGTTCGATTTATACTGGCGACAATTGAAACCATACTTCAAAGACCGCATGAGCTTGATATATACAGATACAGATAGTTTAGCTATTTATTTAAAATATAATAAGGGTCAAACTTCATTGGTAGAAGATTATCAAAGGCTTTATCATCTTTTTGATTTTAGTAACTTGGATTCTGACAGTCCATTGTACAGTACTGATAAAAAAGGGGTTCCGGGATTATTAAAAATAGATACAGGGTCAAAACGAATTCGCAAATTTGCAGGATTACAAGTCAAAACGTATTGTCTTGACTTTTATGATGACACTAATAAAAAACGAGCAAAGGGGGTTACGAAAAGCGCGCTAAAAAATAAAAAATTTAATCATTATGTAAATGCGATTTTTAAAACCAAAATCGATGATTTCCAAATGAATGTTATACGGTTAAAAAATCAACGTATTTATAAACTAACAGTCTCACGGTGTGGATTTCACAATTTTAGTACTTAACGTTTTTTGTTAAAGCTATATGGTATTAAATCCCTAGCTTTTGGTCATAAAGATATTAAAAATATTAAACTTGCGAACGTTTTGTAATAATGTACTTTTTAATTTTATTTAATTTAATAGTTTTAGTTAGTTGTAATAAAATTGTAGAACAATGTTTAAGTTGTATTTCTTAACAATTTGTATTTTACAAAGCAGTTATTATCTCCCCTACAGAATATATTTGTCTAAATTCAACTCAAACTGTACCTTTTGGATATACAATAATTCAAATTGTAACACTAAAAAAAGATTGTAAAGGATTACATACTAAACTTTCTACAAAAGTGTACACTATTGAGAAACCTAATCACTTGTAAATTATATCTGTATCATTGTGGCTTGTATTATATATTATATTAGTTATTGCATGGTTAATTATTTTATCCAAACGCAATGGATTACTATCAAAATCTGTTTCAAAACAGAGCTGTGAGATTGTACACGTATTAGGATTGGATTAATAAATATATTTCGGCTGCGGAATTGTGTGATGCAGCCTTCATATACACAGGAATTCGAGATATTGTAAGTTATATATATATATATATATTTGATTAAATGAATAAATACAATTATATACTTTAATGTATTCAAATAAAATTATAGGTTTTTTGCCCATGGTGTAAATTATGTTGCTATAAATGGAAACCAAACGATATTGCTATTATAGAACATAGTTTCTGGTCCAGATCATGTCCATTTATTATTCATCCTACAGTTAAAAGTAATCCAAAAGCCAATGTACTATTTTTAAATGAAAATAAAAGATGTAATATAATTTAAATTCAACTTATTTATTCATTGTTCATGGTTTACATTTTTTAAGTCTATCATCATAACGTATCCACTTATAGACAGTAGATTTTGGTGAATAATGTTTATTATCCATGATGTTCTGAATTTGATTTGACAATAAATCCCGAGGAATATTTTTTGATTTTAGTACATTAATAAA
The DNA here is from genome assembly GCA_034695205.1 of Dicyrtoma fusca. Taxonomy (NCBI): domain Eukaryota; kingdom Metazoa; phylum Arthropoda; class Collembola; order Symphypleona; family Dicyrtomidae; genus Dicyrtoma; species Dicyrtoma fusca. The sequence goes on along the minus strand of JAQFZC010001730.1, from coordinate 16,196 downwards.
TTCATAAAGCCCAGGGATATCCCATCGCTTAATTGGAAGTTTCTTTGTAGACAGAGACAGAAGGTCAACAATGTTTGAGAAGTTGATAATCTTGTTGTTGTATATAATTTCTCCCACTTGATTCCAGCTAAAGTCACCTAAATTCCCTTCCAGACTGCGGAGCTGGAAGGTTAGCTATTTACTGTTCGCAGTACCCTAGACTTCACCTGGTGAAGAACTTAACCACTGGAATGCTGCTGGTACCTGACGCCGTAAGGTCACGGCTTTGCTAGCCCAACTGTAACACCGTGGGACTTTTCTAAGGATCTTTGGATAGATTAACGGTTCTGTTTCTGGCTCTTTGGGATTTCAGCGAGAACATAGTGCTTGGGAAACTCTCACGACTCTAGGAATAGCAACCACCGATCGCTTCATTCATTCATTGGAAATTTGTGCAATTAGTGATAGTGTTATCTTGGAATTTGTTATGGCTATTTCAGAGGTAATACAAACATATATATATTGTAATTGGCTTCCACTCATTATTAATTGTAAACACACCAACTATCTAGTCATGGGTTACTTTAAAGCAGGTGCGGGTGAAATCTGTGTGATATGTAGTAAAGCAGATGCAAGAAAGCTTGCCATTGGATGCATAAAATGTAATCAACTGTTTCACAATACTGGATGCCTAAAGCTACCTATATCTAGCAAGATTTTTAAAGAATTGATACATTCTAAAACGTGGGTTTGTAATGAATGTGTACATGTTAGAATTGACCCAGTCTCTGATACAGTTCTATTAACCTTGGGAAATAATAATGATTCATTTTTCTCTCCTTCGGATATCTCAATTGATAGGCTTGCACACTCTTTTCAAATCAGAGACATTCCAAAGGGTCTAGTGATCATGCACCTAAACATATGTAGCCTTCGTCTTCAGGTAGATGAACTTTCAGTGGTTTTAGAGCATTATAAAGTTGATGTTATGTGCATATCGGAGACCTGGCTCAATTCTAACATTACTGATAAGGAAATTAGTATAGATAACTATACTATTTATCGCAAAGACAGAAATAGGAATGGTGGCGGCTTAGTTACATATGTCAAATCTAGTGTTGTATCGGATCAAATCTGTGACTTTGAGACCACCACTGAGACTTTATCTGTATGTATCAAACTTCCATTCACTAGGCCAATAGTTATCACAAGTATTTATAGACCTCCTGGATACTTTAATAATGATAACCCACTGCTAATTGATTTAAATATCATAACTTCTTTTGTCTCCTCTATAACCAAAGAGCTTTATATAGTAGGTGACTTTAATGTAGACCTTCTTCAGAATAATATCGAGTCTAATACTTTAAAGCTATGTACAAATGGTCTCAATCTTTCTCAACTGATAAAATCTGCTACTAGAACTATTCTCAAATCTAAAAGCCTAATTGACCATATTTATTCAAATACAGTTGAAAATGTTTGTGATGTGAATGTACTAGATTGTGGACTTTCAGACCACGATATTGTATATGTAGTTAGGAAAAAGAAAAAAATGTTCTCCTCTAGCACCTATACCAGTTAAAACTAGAAATTACAAAAATCTTAATATTAAGGATCTGGAATGTGAGCTCAAAAATACTCACTGGAGTATAATGACTAATTTTAGCAATGTAAATGACAAACTGTTCGTATTTGAATCCCTAACGCATTGCATTTTAGAACGTAAACTACCAATTGTAACTAGAAAGGTTAAGCCGAAACCATCACCGTGGTTGACATCTATAATTAAAAAATTAATCCATAGAAAAAATCACTTATGTAAGCAAGCTAAACGAGTAAATGCTGAACAAGAGTGGATAAAGTACAGAAAATGTAGAAATAATGTAACATTACTTATCAGACAGGCAAAGATAAGATATTATGCTAAGAAATTTGAATCCTGTAAAACTTCCAAAGAATCCTGGAGTACTTTTAAAACCCTTGTGGGGGATAAAATTAAATTCACGCTAGTTACAGAGCTAAAACAAAATATTAATATTATCACTCAACCTAATGAAATCTGTAATGCTTTAGCAAAGGCCTTTGTTTTGAATCAGGACAACTGTGATAACCAAATAGATGATTTTGAAAGGGAATTTGATAACATTGAGCACTCAGATATATTATTAACTACAGCTGAGGAAATCAAATCCTTAACTGCTGCCACTAAAGGCAATACTGCTGCTGGCTTTAGGAATGTCCCTCCTAGAGTTGTCAAGTTGTGTTCGTCTGAATTTGCTCCAATTTTGTCTAATCTATTCAATGATGCCTTTAAAATTGGAGAATTTCCTAAGGAATGGAAAGAAGCCGTTGTAACTCCAATTTTAAAGGCAAACTCATCTAAATTTAATGCATCGTCATATAGGCCTATATCAATCCTTCCATTCCTGTCTTAACTGTTTGAGGCTACTATCTCACAGAGAATCGTTAGCTATGTAGAAGGAAGGGGACTTCTTTCAAAGTTCCAATTTGGTTTTCGAAAACAGAAATCTACTTTGCATGCCCTGATACACTTATCCCACCAGATATATAATGCTATCGAAAATAAACAATTCTTAGCTGTATTATTTGGGGATCTTAGAAAAGCATTTGACCCTGTACATTATGTAAAACTCTTAGAAAAGCTTAAATATAAATACAATATTCCTAGTTATTTACTAAAAATCCTATGTAACTATTTAAAAAATAGGTATTTTCGGATAAGACTTGGAACATATGTTTCACAGAAGTATGAGCTTAATGTTGGTGTTCCACAAGGTAGTGTTTTGGGGCCAGTTCTTTTCATCCTGTTTTTTGATGATATATGTGATGTGATTAAGTCCCCTTCCTTATACGCGGATGACGTTGGTGTAGTATGTGCACAAAAATCAGCCGAATTAGTCAAATTACAGCTAGAACAAGTGACTGCTCTCATTCAAAACTGGTGTAGCAAGAACAGCATGGAAGTTAATTTTAGTAAAACTGTATATATGGACTTTTGTAATTCTCGGTCGAAGTGCACTTGCGAATTTGAATCTATTAGTGTTAATGGTAATTCGATTTTAAAAGTTGATAGTTTTAAATACCTTGGTATCTATTTTAACTCTAACCTAAAGTTTGACCAACATTGTAACTATGTGCTTCGAATGATATCATTTAAATGTGCTAATCTTGTTAGATACAAACGATTTATTGAGCACAAACTAATGAGTGTTGTATTTAAATCTCTGATTTTTTCTCATATTGACTATGGACTGGCAGTCTGGGGAGGTGCCTGTACTAACACATTGTTAGGCAAATGTCAAAATGTAATTGACCACTACTTAAAATGTTTAAATCTTAAGGGATACTGTTTTAATCTAGTCCGGAATAAGCAACTTGGATTTCCTAAACTTGTAAGGAAGATACCTGACATGTACACTCTATATGAATTGTATAGTATTTTTACTGTTTCTGAAAGAATTACCTACATGACCCTATCTGTTACACGTAATCTTTTATACCAAAATGACAAATTGGACTGTATACTTGAAATCATTGACTCAAGAGAGTCGACACGTAAGCTACGCACCTCTACTAACCTCAAAGTGCTTCGTAGATCTGCATTCTTTCATAATTCATTTCAATACAAAGCTGTGCAGTTATGGAATGCCTTGCCTTCGATAGTTCTTAAGCAAGATAATTTTAAGGAATTCCAATTCCAACTTGGTAAATGGATAATTTGTAAACGGAATGACATATTTACCTTGTAATGCGTAATATTATTTATTATTTTAATTTATTTTAATTTACTGATTAGGATAGTTGTAGTGTTAGATGTCTATTCCTGGAAATCAGTATGTATATGCTGAGTGAATTCGACAATAAAGCAATTACATACATACACCATGGGTAGTGAGAAGATCCAGTATTTTTTTCGCTTTTGGTTGTTGATAATCTGTTAGTATTTTTACGATTTGATCTGAGTTTCTAACGTCATCTTCAGGTTGATTATCAGATGTCTGTGTTAGTCGATGAAATTCCTCAATAGGTAGTACTTTCCACAACTTGACGTTAGCACCCATCACACGCAAATAAAGAACTCAAAGCCTCTCCAATTAATTTCCCTAAAATTGACGCAGCAACGACTTTCACATTGTTTTGATGTTTTATTAAATACTTTCTAATAACAATTAGGATTAACTGTTTAGAAAAATAACGGATATGTACTTTAATTTTGTGTAAACACTTTTGTTCCTTTTTTGTTTTTAATACGTTTTCGAAATTCAAAAAGAGCTCAGCCAATACTTTAAGCTGGTCTTCACTTGCAGTTTTTATAATACGTTTTCTTTGAGCTGGAGATGAATCAACTACCTGTTTTAAAAACTGTGTGTGCTGGTGGAGAGCCTCCATCATACTGCAGAAAATATGACCGTATCAAGTGTAATAAATATTGAATTTCTCAACCTCAATTCGTCAGGTGTTTGCTGGGAAAAATCAAATATTAGCTTGCTATGAGGTTTATTTTTTGTAACAATTTCGTAAGCAGATAGTACATATTTACGCTTTGATGGAAACACTTGACGTGCAAGATAGTCAATTGTAGTTTGAGCACAAATGTTGTGAAAATAAACTAAATATGTTGTTGGAAGTCCAAGTTCCCTTATACAACTATTATATAGATTTTGAATAAGTAACAACACACAAACACCCAAGTTATAGCTTGTACGAGTGAATAAAGATGTAACAGTTTGACAATATTTGGAATTATTCATTTCACTCATTTTATCGTCAATAATAAGCAACGTGCCAGGAGTGAGCTTTTCGATAGCTTCATCAAGAGACTGGGTGCAAAAAATAGTAGGGTCTTCTTCGCACAATTCTTTGAGCTTGTCCTGCATATAAGTATACACGTAAATCACTTGTTTTATTTTACCTTGAATAAATTCATCCCTTTTTTTAATTATATTGAACGTTTCTGTACTCTTTCCTGCTCTACTGCTACCTGCCAGGATCATAGTGAAATTTTCCTGAAGTCTGAAATCGAACACTGTTGTCATTGCAGCCATCTTGATTAGTACCAACACTGATTACCGTAACCCGTTAGTAGTTATAAAGATGTCAAACTGAAACAATGGCATCCGTAAAACGTCTGTACAATAATTACAAAATAAGCGGTTCATTGGCTGGCATTAAAACGTTTATTAAAAATCAAAAACTAGTTAATTCTAAAAAAGTAACAAACGAGTTATTTAAACTTCAAGAATATACACGTTTTAGACATGTGAGGAAACACTACCCAACAAGACGCACTCTCACGTTTTTTCAACATGATTTATGGCAAAGCGATCTCATTGATTTAAGACAGTATGCAAGTGATAATCGTGGGAATAAGTTCATCGTTCTTATAATTGATACGTTTTCAAAGTATTTGTGGGCTTATCCAATAAAAACCAAATCTTCAGCCACTTTAGCCAGAGTATTTCAAAAATTGTTTAATAAAGTCTTTCCTAAAAACCTACACACTGACCTTGAAGGGGGATTTTATGGACCCGAGTGTCAAGCATTATTCAAAAAATATAAAATAATTCATTACAGTAGCCATTCTATCCAAAAGGCATCTATTTGTGAGAGGACAATCAAGACTTTAATGTCACGTATTGCTCGACTATGGTTTATAAGTAACAATCAAAATTATACAAAGTACTTGTCAGGAATAGTGAAAAGTTATAACGCTACAATACACTCTTCTACAAAAGTGGCTCCTAAAGATGTAAATCAGAATAATTCGGCTGATATATTTAGAAATTTATTTGATAGTTTAATTAGAGCTGTCAAAAAAGCACCAAAATACAAACAAGAAGATAAAGTGCAGATATCTTCTCAAAAATTAGTGTTTGAAAAGTCATATTTTCAAAATTTTACGTCTGAAGTCTTTCAAATTAGAAACGTTAGAAATACCTACCCTCCTTGCTATGATTTACAGGACTTAAATGGAGAGGAAATACTTGGAACATTTCTTGAAAGTGAATTCCAGTTGGTAATAGATCCTTGTACAATGATTATTACTCTACTTTCGTCCGATTGCTTGAACTATTTTCCAAATAACTCACCGTCCAATTTTACTAATAAACTAGCCAGTCCAATTAATTGTAGTGAAGGATCATGGGAGATTGGTATTGTCAATATAAACTACACCCCTCAACAGTCTAAATTTCAGATATTCAATTCAGAATCTGATAAACTAAGTTATCAAGCAGAGTATATTGTCAAAAGAAATTGTTTTTAAAAAACGTAGAAATTTAGTTATCAAGTTTTTAGAGTATATAAACGCAGAATTACAAAAGCAAAATATTCCAATACAGTTTTTCTTTGCACTAACATCCTTCGCTGTAACTATCAGTCTTAGTAATGACTCTGAGAAGATATTAAAGCTACCAAACAGTTTATTAGACTTCCTTGGATTTGAACCGACTATTTTTAAAAAGGGAATTCATCAGCAAAATCGACCAGTCTCAGAAGAAGCATTTCAAGCCGTAGCAGAAAATTTTGAATTCAAATTCATACTTGAAACAAAACCAGAAGAAATTGAATTGACGTTAGATGAGCCAGCTACCATTAGTAAAATTATTTCAGATATTAACTTTGCTTTTGCAAAAGGGGGTTTACGTATAACCTTTTCTGTTGAAGATGAAAAAATAGTTGTGACCAACAGTGAAAGTCAACCTCTAAGTATACATTTATCTGATAGGGTCAAATTTTTACTTGGCTTACCTAGTGACTTGGTTATAACTTCGTCTGAGACATTGAATTATACTTTATTTAAACCTGGGAGTAAGAACGAAGCTTTTATCTTATGCAATATTGTAGATCATCAGTTTTACGGAGGAACTACGTATAAAGCTCTTCGAATATTTGATCCAAGTGAACCATTTGGGGTTAATCAAACTGTTACTTTCTTTCCTGTTCAATACACAAAAGTAACAACTAAAAGCTTACAAAATATTCAAATACGAATAACTGATGATACTGGAACTCAGTTTCCTTTTGACGGTCATAGCGTAAAGTTGACGTTAAACTTACGTCCGATGCGTGTAGTAAATTGTGACAATTCTGGGTGTTACTTAAAAAAGGCGCTTAATAATAAAGGTATTTTATCCAGTGAAGAAGGTTATAACGTTGCAATTTCCAGAAAAAACAGTAAAATTACAACGCATAAGTCCATAAATCCCAAACGAAATTTAAAACAGTTAAAAAGAATGGTAAAACGTACGTCAGCTAATAAAAAGGGGAAAAAGAAACAGAAGCAAGCCAGTCTTAAGCGAGCTGTAAAGCGAAAAGCACTAACATAATAGAGCCGCAAATTATTGAAAATTCACCTTCCGTCTACCGCTCCGAAATCGATTATTTTAATCCTAAACCAACTGATATTACTATTCTTTCATCAAAAAGAGAAAAACTTCGACCAAACTCTGCTTTTACAGATCCCAAATTCTCACTAGAGGGGGATATACGTTCTAGTAAATATAAACTTTACGATCTTCAATCAACCCGGTTATACTGTGCAGTGAAAGTAAAACGAAAAGGAGGGGATCAACTTCCTGTAAATGAAAAAGCTTGTGCTGTAAATAATTTACTTGGTTCATTGTTTAGCAATGGGAGTTTATACATTTCAAAAAAGCTAGTGTGTTCTGACGATAATTTGCTTCCATACAAGTTTATGCTGGAACGATTAGCAACGACAAGCGAGGAATGTCCAAATATGATGTTTTTTAATCGTAAATCACCAGCAGATACTTCCTTTGAAGCTAACAGTGAATCTTTAAAAGCGGCTAGCTTAATTGCAACTTCAGAACTTGTAGAAATGGAAGAACCATTGAATTTTCCTGAAATAAAACTTCACCGCTATTTGCCTGCTGACGTGCCTATTCATATTAAATTGGATCGAAGCATGCCAGAATTTGTTATAAATGCCAAGGATAATACAGTAGAATATGAAGTAATAATTGAAGATTGTTACATTGAGATTACGTCTATTATTCCTCAACCAAACATTCTACATGAGATTAATGATCAATTAAGTAAAGGAATGGTGGCTGAATTACCAGGATTCCGAACTGAGTTGAAAAATTTTGGAGTAGCTTCAAACAGTTTTAGTGTAGTACAGGAAAGTGTCTTTTCGGGACAGTTACCTTTCAAAATACTAGTGGCTTTTGTTAAAAGCTCACGAATGAATGGAAGTTATAATATGAATGCTTTTAATTTTGATCATGCAAATTTAACACGATTAAAAATATCAACTGATCAAGATGAAAGTTCATATGGAACAATTAATTGCAACTTTTCAAATGGAATGTACTTGGAAGCTTTAACAGAATGTTTGAGAATCACTGGACTAAAACAAACTGGAATTGTGAATTATGAATCGTTTAAAAATGGATATGCGCTTTTTGCTTTTGAACAAGGCTCTCAAGGTCTTCGTAATAGTTTTAATCCTATCCGATTTGGACAACTACGATTGGAAGCAAACTTCAGTACAGCTCTCACGGACGCCTACTAGATCCTTGTCTATGGAATTTTTGAATCTGTCATGATGATTGATGCTGACAAGAATGTATCTTATAAGCCATAATTTTGTTATGTAAAAAACTAGATTTGATGTATAATTAGAACCAAATAAAAACAATTAAAATTCAAAATTATTTATTTGTCTACTGTGTCAAACGTCTTTTCAGATACACAATCTCCATATTTACATTCATAAAGGTTAACATTTTTTACAATTTTGCAAAATGAGCATATTCTATGGGTTGGCTTAGGTAGATATGTGTAAACATATACCTTGCCCGTGAATGACTGTAAATTGAAATGGTCCATTTTAAGCTTGTGACAATAGCAGCAGAAAAAGTCTTCAACATGAAATCCTTGCTTTTGCCATAATTTGGAATTTCCCACAGATTTATCTTGGTTTGTTTTCAGTAACATTTGCTTCTCAACTTCTTCATTATAGCAATCAGTACAAAATTGAGCATTTGTTTCGTCTTTGTACATTTTACTGCAAGCTTTATCATTTATCCAACTGTACTTACAATAGGTACACTTAAATCAATCCATGTTCTTAAATAAACTCTTGTGCGTCTTTAAATACACTCTCCAATGGTATAATTGTTTTGACAGGATATATTGATTTCAATATTACAGCACAATCGTTTGTTAATGTATAGAAATCATTAGGTACCAAATGACGTATTTTTAGTAAAATACGGAGAACACAATGATGAAGATTTACCATTTGATCTGAGAACAAGCACAAGTAAATGTTAATGTTTTATAACTAGATTTTATGCTAAATTTTTTACATGATTTCTTTTGTGTTGAAATTCTATTATAGTAATAGACATGCTCTTTGACATGTATTATAACTGAGAAAAACACTGTTCGCACAAAATTATTGTAGGTTGTAAAATGTACTGATAACATGGAATTCCAATCCTAGTAATCCATAATTTATTATTAACACTTTGCTGTTTACAGCAAACTACACATTTGCAATTAACTAAAAACACTTCAATAAAATTTTCTTTGTTATAAATATTACAATTACGTGTTGGATTCTTTTGAAATTCACTTAGAGCTTGAATTCGTTCTTCAGCTAACAAATGATTTTGTAGACAGCGATTACAGTATTGTTTGTTTTTCAATATCCAAGTGCGTGGATAGGTGTTATTAATGTAAAAATAAGAGAAACCACAATCAAAACACTTCATATTTGTCTCACGTCTAGACAATACTAAAGAAGAGCTACTTTGAGCTTCTAGAAAAACGTTTTAAATACGTTCGAACATGCATGACTCATCAAGTACTGTTAGTACCACAATTGTAAGACAAAGTTTATTAATTTAGTATGTCTTTTCAAGACATACGGAATTAATAAACTAACAATAAATGTTCTTTCAAATCATTACTTGAACGTAATTAATAATTTGATTCTCTGTTCTGATTAAATACCTTGTAAAAATCATCGTTGGTTTTGAACATGATTGTCATAACAATCTGAGCAAATTTCAATTGATGGGTTATAAATATAACGGTGAAACGGAAATCCACTGATATATTCCAAATGCATTCGTTTTTCGGGAAGCAATCCTACCCAAAAGCATGAATCTTGAGAATTATGTAGCACACAATAATTACAAAAATAGTTTTTTAAACTCTTGTAAATAGTAACATAATTACTAGGATTTCGAAAGTCTGGAGCGCTTTACTTTTTTAAGTTGCTTCTGATTTTCAAAATACAGCTCAATATTATAACACCTTGTACAATATAATAAATTATTATAATTATGAGTTAATGGAACTATATTATCTTGCCACAAATAACAAAAACCACACTGATAACACTTTATATCCATAGCAGTAATTTTCTAAACCTTCCTCTCAAGAACAAGAGTTTAAACTAACACCTTAATTAAATTATCATGCAAATATTTGAATGTTGTGATCGTGGTTTACTAACTACTAGTCTAGTGTATAATATCCACTTAAAGTTTATTCAATTCATTTAGCCAATCAGGCTGCAGCGTCAATGGGGCCAATTTAAAAAATGTAGCCAAAATAAGCAAACATTTTAACATGCTATATACATATGTTACCACGTGACTCTTTAAAATTTATGATCGTGGTTTACTAACCACTAGTCCAGTGTTTAATATCTACTTGAAGTTTATTCAATTCATCTAGCCAATCAGGCTGCAGCATCAAGGGCGCTTATTTAAAAAATGTAACTAAAATAAGCTAACTCTTTAACATGCTATTTACATATGTTACCACGTGACTTTTAAAACTTTGTGATCTTGGTTTATTAACCACTAGTCTATTGTATAATATTGAATTAAAATTTATTCAATTCATCTAGCCAATCAGGCTGCAGCGCTAATGGCGCTTATTTAAAAAATGTAGCTAAAATATGCTAACTCTTTAACATGTTATATACATATGTTACCACGTGACTTTTTGAAATTAACGATCGTGGTTTACTAACCACTAGTCCATTGTATACTATTCAATTAAAATTTATTCAATTCATTCAGCCAATCAGGCTGCAGCGTCAATGGCGCTTATTTAAAAAATGTAGCTAAAATTAGCAAACTCTTTAACATGCTATATACATATGTTACCACGTCACTTTTAAAACTTTGTGATCGTGGTTTATTAACCACTAGTCTATTGTATAATATTGAATTAAAGTTTATTCAATTCATCTAGTCAATCAGGCTGCAGCGCTCATGGCGCTTATTTAAAAAATGTAGCTAAAATATGCTAACTCTTTAACATGTTATATACATATGGTACCACGTAACTTTTAAAACTTTGTGATCGTGGTTTATTAACCACTAGTCTATTGTATAATATCCAATTAAAATTTATTCAATTCAGTCAGCTATCCCGGCTGTAGCGCATCTGAAAAAGTATAGCATACCTATGAAAAAAACTTCGTAAGCATCCTTATCACCGTGTTGAGTTTGGTGAACAGTGAGCACTCTCTACCACACAATAAGATTACAAGCACAAAACAACTGAGTGTAAAAAAAACTTGTTTTGAGCTTCGTCTGCCGTTGAATTTTAACTTGTATCGTCTGCCTCTCCGATACAACTTGGAAGTTCCCACTGCCAACAATGTAAGCAAGACAAAACTGAGATGGAATTTGTTTTGGAGAACCGTTGAGCTGCATAAATCAACATTTTTATGCACGACGCGCTCCATTAGACACTCTCCCTCCCATTAACAACCTCCGCATGGGGTGGGGGGCAGTCCACAAATTACGTCAGAACCCCGAAAACGCCCTGGGATCACCGGAAATGACCTAGAAGGGCATAGCCCCGGGTTATAAAGTCAGGTAGACTGCCAATACTGTACTACTTACTACACATACATACCAACTCGACATTGCAAGTAATCCAATCATCACTACATCGATAGTAAAATTACAGAAACGGGAATATTACATATTACATTAAGGCGGCCTATACACACAATACCGCACTAACATTCTATTAGAAGCAAAATAGGTACAAAGGTTGGACTTAAATATTTCTACATGACATATATCCAAATTATCAGACAACTCATTTGCACAGCATTTCAAATGATCAGGCAAGCCATTCCAGCAATCAACGATTCTATACAGTGGAGATTTTCTAAACAACTCTTTCTGGAATTTTGGGCAATCCAATAAACACTATTAGGACGCTCTAATGGCCCTCGTAGGTTTATTGAATAGTAGTAGATTATTCATATAATCTACTGCCGATCCATACTTAATAATTTTTAATTTTTAATAACAATTTTAAGGTAAGACGAAAGCATATTCTGACCCTAACTGCATTGGGAAGGGGTTTAGTCGAAACGGGTAGTAGATGTGGGTCATGAATGTATGCTTTATCGGTGAAAACAATAGGATGATGATGGCCATAGAATTAGTGGCTTCATTGTGGGAATTGTGTTGTTAGGACTTCAATCCTCAACCCAAAAGGCAGAGCTAAGATGAATGCAGTTATTATTTATAATTTATTGTTAAATGGGCTCCAGCGCAACCACAAAATTAGCTGAACGCCGCCAAAGCCAATATAGCTTATTGCCTAAAACTTCTCCTAATCAACATATAACTTGGATCGAGAGGCTAAGAGGTCAAATAAATGACAGCTACTACCTCTAATGGCCATAATTAAGCTTGCTAAGCTAAGTGAAAGAAGCTATCTAGAAATAAAACAAAGTAGAGACTAACCTAAAAGTACCTAGTAGAAAAACGTCGATTATCTGCAAAGAGCACTAAAGCAGCAAAAGCTATAATCGTTATCCTGATGGACATATATATACACGGCTCAATGATACGCAAGCGACAGATTATCACTGGCCCTGTCTAGTGTGCACTAGTACGGGTTCCGTCAGTAGTCAAGGCATTGTTTCCTCTGCCAAGACCACTGGACTGACTTCACTGTACTCACACCACCCATTCGCAAGTATTGCAAACAGGGTTTCACAAACCATGCAGTCTTAAAACTTATGAAAAAAATACACATACCTATGCAGGCTCAAAAAACAATTCTTGTTCTAATTTTCTTCAAACGAACTATAAAACAAGGAAAGGGAAAAACACTAAGACCTACCACCAGAGAAAAATGATGGAACATAAAACAATAGGGTAACGTTAGGCTTCCTTCAATTTCCTCAAATTTTTTTTAAAAACTAAACACTTGAGAGACAGTAGTTTGCTACTCTGTGCTGTTTTGCATTCTCATTTTGTTCGCTAACGAGTCAACAAGTCTGTTGCTCGTCAGCTACCCTTATCTTTGGACTCTGTTGAACTGGCCTTGGCTTATCGCTTATCGACTTGGCGTATTGATTTGGCTTCCTGGTGCGTTGCTTTGCTTGAGTTTGGATTTCTGCCTCTGCTCTGGACTTACCTGTTTGATTGCTGGATTACCGGATTTGTGGATTTCCGAAGATTTTGCAGGGATGCTGTCGATTTGGGTGCTGTAGCTGTCGCTGACTACCTCCCTGTTTGTTCCACGACGACAACTAGCTAATTCCTTCCCTCCACGACAATAATCTACTTGCCCACTACGACGACAATAAAATTACTTCCCGAATTCTAGATTCTTACTACATCAGAATTAATTACGAGTTTAGTGTTTTATTCAGTTGTAGTGGCATTAGAAGTGTAGTGGATTTACTTGTTCCGGCTGTGGTAATTTCTATTCAATTATTTTTTATTTATTATTATGCATAACCAGCAGCTTTTAACTACACAGTAGTTTTTGCCATTCACTGTACACATCATCTTTATTATGCTATGTATGTATGTGTTTATGTAGACACATTTGCTTTGGTTGGCCATTTCTTTATGTTTTAATAATTTAATTATTAAATTATATCTGCACCTACGTTTTTTATTGTGCAGCATCGGTTCAAGTAAGGTTGGCTTAGTAGTGAGTGGGATCGGTCATCCAGCCTCGATAAGCCGCAATAGCGAAAAGCTTAATTCTGAACGACACGTAGGTAGGCAGGAAGTAATTAAATTCATAAATACGAATAATTATTTTTGTTTTCATGATGCCAACCAAATGCAAATTGTGTCGTTTAAAGTTTGAAAGGAGTATTGTTTTGCATTGTTCTGTATGTAGAGATTCATTTCATATAGATTGTGTAAACTTGGAATTAGTCGAAGCTTTAGAGGCAACTGCAGAAGTTTGGATTTATGCTAATTGTAAATTGAATAATGTAATTGGTAATTGTATTAGCTGTAATAATGCTCTGTATGCCAACGCTGGCTCGTGTAACCGTTGTATTTATTGCCTTTTGCCATGTAATGTATCCGACTTGCCAAGCCTGCCTGTAACTGATACAGCTGCTGTTTCTAAGCTTAGTTATAATAAAGCTAATTATGGCAATTCGAATACCTTTACAGTTCTCTATTTGAATGTCAATGGTTTGAATGCTGCTAAGGTAGAAAGTTTAATTTTACTTGTTGACCAAAAAAGCGTTGATGTAGCTTGTATATCTGAGACAAAACCAAATGCTACTGCTTTGAATGGCATGATAAGTGTAGATGGATACAATATGTTTAGATTAGATAGGCCAGGCTCTCGAGCTGGAGGTGGCATTGTTGTATATGTACGGAATTCCACCTGGTTTGTTCTAGTTGATGTTGCTTGTACTATTCCGGACGGAATTGAAATATGTACTTTAAAACTGTTTGTTCCTAACATTAAGCCGCTTCTTATATGTACTGTGTATAAGCCACCAAGTACAGACAAAAAACTGTTTATTGACTTCTTTGATGAATATGTTACTAGTCTTTTGGCTCTCAAATCTGAACTTGTTATTCTTGATGACCTAAATATTGATCTATGTGTAAAAGACGTGTATGCACGAAAGTTATTGGGTATAGCTAGCTCGTTGGGATTAAGACAATTAATATCTAAAAACACGAGTGTGACTTTAGATACCGCTACATTGATACATCATGTTTATGCTTCATTGTTTATGCTGATTATTATGGTAGTAATGGTGTTGTACATACGTCTCTGTCTGACCACTATGCTGTATATGCTACTCAATGTAAACATATGGTCAAGTTTATTTCTAAGTTGTTGACAGTACGCAATTACAAAAATATAAATTGGGACAGTGTGAAAGATGATTTGTCTATATTTCCTTTTGAAATCATGAGTAGTTTTGATGACGCTGATGATGAACTTAATTACTTTGAGCAAACTGTTTTCAAATTGTATTGATGTACTTGCCATTCCACTTGCCTTGATGTTTACGCAATTTTTAATGTTATGTTTCTATCCAAATAAATTGAGCGCTGCAGTTGTAGTTTCCTTGTATAAGGGCAAAGGTTCTCGTCTTGATTGTGTATCCTACAGACCAATTTCTAATTTATTGTTAATTGATAAAATATTTGAGCAACTTTGACACCGTAGATGTTGGATGGGATTCAACTTAATGACCATCAGCATGGTTTTCGAAGGGGCAGGTCTTGTTTAACAGCCGCATTTATTTTTGTTCAAAGGGTCTGTGAATACATTGATGCTAGATGGTAGGGTCATTGCAGTTTTTTTCGACTTGCAAAAGGATTTTGATTCCGTTAATCATGAATGGCTGTTAATTAAGCTTAGAGATAATTTTGGTATAAAGAGCCACATGCTGAGACTTTTGACTGACTACCTGCGTTGTAGATCGTTTACAGTTAAGATTGGGCAATATGTATCTGAAAGACATGACCTTTGTATTGGAGTTCCACAGGGTAGTGTTTTAGGCCCTCTTTTATTTATTATGTATATAGATAGAGTTTCAAAAGCTATGCTAAGTGGAGTCCATTATTTGTTGTACGCTGATGACTTAGTAATGTATTGCTATAATTGTAATTTTAAATCAATGCTTGATACAATGCAAGCCTGTGTAAATAGTGTAAACTTATGGTTTAAAGCCAACGAATTAAAAATCAATGTGTCAAAAACGAAATGTATGCTGCTGCATAAGGATGACGGAACGATGACGGAACGACGGACGAGAATGAATGTTTATTATTTTGTGACAATGACAATATTGAAAGAGTTTATACTTTAAAGTATCTTGGTGTGATTATTGACAGTAATTTGAATTTTAATGACCACTTTACTTATGTTTCAAATAGAATGTTTTCAGCCAT
>JAQFZC010001729.1:0-27376 GCA_034695205.1 Dicyrtoma fusca | reverse complement strand
AATTCAGAGTAGTAAAACGGTTAGTTTGAATAATGCGCGGGTCTCTATTAATGCGCGGGTCTCTAATTGTACGCGGGAGTCGGAGCAGCTGAATGAATGGAATAAAGCACGGGCGTTCTATTAGAGAATGTACGGTACATTATCGGCCTGTTTTGAAGGCAACTCTAGTATATTACATTCATCGTCAAAAAATACATTTCTCATGTTAAGGTCATATTGTTTTTAGAAATGTAGAGCTACCTAGCTTAGCTCTAATTTACAAACCTTATAAGTAACTACTTAGTATTTTTATCTGACAGGGGTTAAATTATTTCTTATTTTAATGTGTAATAAATTTACATAATTGACCGAATCGAAGGCTTTTTTAATGTCAACAAACAATACAGCAGCAAAAAGTTTTATATCGATTGCATTGTAGGTATATTTGGTGAGAGCAATGTAGTATGGCTTGAAGCGTTGACTTGTTGTTTCTGAAACGAAACTGAAATCGTGATTATAATCCAGTGCATTCAACATAATTTAAAATTATGTTTGTGCGTCAAATACATTGGACAGAAAAAAAGAACTCATACACCTTGGAACAGCTTACGCTGTTCGTAAAAAGAGTAGATTTTTCAAAATTTTTGGCTTCGGCCTTTTGGTCTTTTGACTTCAATTTTGTTTAAATTGAGAATGTGTTAGGTTTTATTAATAAAGGTACTAAAACGTGGTTTTCATCCAAATGGCAAATTGTACAATATTTCATTAAATTACAATTCACTGTAGATTGTCTAATTCGTAGTACAAGCTTTTTCAGTGTTATCTCTTTCATAGGCTAACTGCATCTAACTAGTCAGTTTTTATGTTCCACTGAATTGGCTCGTAGTTTCAGTTTCAGTTTCAGTTTGCTTTATTGTCAAGTCATTCAGTACATACGTAAAGATTTCCAATGACGGACCTATAAACTACAGAGGAAAGAAAAATAGTTCTAATGAAATACTACACAGCTACCAAATCACAAATGGGCATCAATTCATCACCAATATAACCGAATTACAAATTACAAAATTGATTATGGAGGCCGATACATCACATACTCATTGGGAATACGATTCCTAACATACAAGTATAGTGCAGCTTCACTAGCTGGTAGCATTACAATAGTTATTACAATTCATTGCTAAAATCATAATATTTCATAAAATAAACAAAATAAAATAAGTAGCATTTCCATCCTAACATAAGTTAAAAACAATTCAATATTATTATTTTTATTATTATTGGTTGAAGTTATGACGGCAACAACTTTCCAACTGCACCACACCTGTATAAGATGATAACTATACCTCTTGAAATAGGCAGTTAAAGTCATTGCAAACTCACTAATTACAACTTCCTGTGACTTACATTACTTACCATTTAAAGACATTCTAGTAAGAAGTTTAGTTCAAAAGTTTAGTTTCCGCTATTAGTTAATCGAAAAAACATACATTTCCCATCGCTAATGAATCGTAACAATTTCAAATTGGACTATTACACTATTACTTGCAATAAACAGAAGCTTTAACATTAATCTTTTCGAAACGGTAATACATTAAGTTTGAATATTTTTGAAAACGGTAATTTCTAGTTTTTGAACTTTCGAAAGTGCTTCTTTTGCTAGTTTTGACCGTTTTAGAAAAGTTTTATTTACTTGTTTTGATCTCTTTGAAAAGATGTCATTTACTAGTTTTGACCGTTTTGAAAAGGTGTCATTTACTAGTTTTGACCGTTTTGAAAAGGTGTTATTTACTAATTTTGACCCTTTTGAAAAAGTGTTATATACAAGTTTTGACCGTTTTGAAAAAGATAGCTCATAGAATTAAACACTTTTGTAAAGTACTCTTCCATGGTTCACTACATAGTTCCGAATAGGTTAAGTAATTGGGTGATTGGGTGTAAACTTCGATTCTTATCGAGTTCAAAGTAAGCAATCGACTAAGTTTGAAGGACGCAAACTCGTGTTATTACAAAATTTTATTCAGGTTATTACTGTCTAGCCCATCCGACTTCAGATCCGTGATGAGCTCTACAATGCCTTTAAAAGTATATTTTAGATGTTGAAATAATATGAAAATGTAAAATTGCCGTCAAATTATTATAAAAACATGAAGAAGACTTTGGACTTGCGTCATAATCCTAATGCATAATGCTTAGAAAGAAGAGTCTAGTACTACTCAGTGATGTGTACTTTTAATTTCTTAAAAGGAAAAGGTAAATGTCATGTAAAATTTCTTAAAGGTTTTGAAATTTGATTGTATCTGATCTTATTATCCAAGTAATACGCGGTATCCGTTATTGGAAATCAATGTTCGCACTGTATAACCTGATACCTTCGTACAATAAATACAACAAATAAACAAAGCAAAGGCTGCACTTTTAGGCTTACTCTAAACTCCTTAAACACCGAGAATAAGTTAACTCTGGTAAAAACAATTAGAGTGACATTATAGTCTAATTGGTCAGTGGTTTATCATTCAAATCAATTATGTTATTACATTATCAGTGAAATACATAGTTAAATTAGTAATAACACAAATTAAACTTAATTTACAGACAACGGAGCCACGCTGAACGAATATTACAGACGATAGTATTAAAATGGGCATTCGTTTTCATTAGTATAATAACATCTATCAATCTCCATTAAACTTGATACTTGCAGCTATCCACTTATCTTCCCATTCGGCTCCCTTCGTATGCTATAATTATATGCATGTGTGTGTACACATGTGTTATGTACATATGTATATATATATACCTACTTATGCCAAGTATACTTATATTTAAAGATACGTGCTATAATTATACTTGAAAGACAAGTATATTAGCAAATAAACTGCCTTCGTAAGTAATATTCATCATATAACATTATCATAGTAGTAAATTAAAAATGTCATAAATTATTTTAAAATGCAGACTTGGAGTTAGACTATGAGACCTTTTGTTTTTGCATTGCATGAGGAATCGAAATCCCTGGCTTCTTATTATAATGTCAACGTCAACTCACAAACTGCAGAGGAGAGGTAAAAGTAAATGTCTGATGCATAGGGACAGAGACAGCGACAGAATTACTAAAACAATGAATGGATGTGGTCTATTTTCTACCTGTATACATTTACATTGGCTTTTACACACATATGATAGCCCAATAGTGGTTTAAGAAACAAAATGACGCATTCACAAATCCAATGAAAAGTTCAATTACATATATGTACAAAGCACATAATCATATGCAACGATGATTGGGTACAATACATTCTATTTTAATAGTAAAGAGATACCACAAAGTGTCAGGATCACACACCCATAAAAAATTTTTAAAAGGCGTAAAATTTCCTATGCATGTATTTGAAAAGGTGAAAAATGCAATGTTTTAAAAAGTGCAAAACGTTGTCTGTCATTTCATTGTTTTTACAAGTTGCAAAGTTTGCTATTTAGTCATGTTCATGTTTTAAGCGAAGCACAAGGATGGACTTACGTGTTTTTAAACAGTGATAAATTTTGGCATTACATACATGTTTTTGAAAAGGTGCAAATTCTTCTATTCACATGTTTTTCAAAAGTTGCTACATACCTGTTCTATTCCGATGTTTTTGAAAAGATGTGAAATGTTCTATTCAATTGTTTTTGAAAACGAGCAAAATGTTCTATTCGCATGTTTTTGAAAAAGTGTGAGATGTTCTATTCACATGTTTTTGAAAACGTCCAAAATGTTCTAATCACAGAATTTTGAAAAGGTCCAAAAAGTACTGTTCACATGTTTTTAAAAAGTTGCAAAATGTTCTATTCACATGTTTTTTGAAAGGTGCAAAATGTTCTATTGACACGTTTTTGAAAACGTGCAAAATGTTCTATTCACACGTTTTTGAAAACGTCCAAAATGTTCTATTCACACGTTTTTGAAAAGGTGCAACCTGTTCTATTTGCATGTTTTTAAAACGATGTAAAATGTTCTATTCACATGTTTCTAAAAAGGTGCAAAATATTCTATTCACCTGTTTTTGAAAGGTCCATAGTGCCCTATTTACAAGTTTTCAAAATGGTACAAAACTGAAAAATGCAATAATTACACAGTTTTCAAAAAAGTTCCACACATTATTTATTACTTCATTGCACCAGTATACCTGCATTTGTTAGTTTCGACATAAAATGTTTTATGTTTTAGTGGTAATTACACTTGAGTAGCTTGCTTTTTAAAAAGGACAGGAAATAAAAGTTACTTTACGTCTCAAGCCTTAGAAATTATTGCTGGTATTTATAAATAATCATCTGTAATCTGTATACGTATACTAGTAGAAATACACAATACGTATCTACCGATACCAACCGATACCTAGCTATTTCTGTGCAACGTACACAAAGTCTATACTGCCAACTACAACTTCCACCACAAGTAACAGTAACTACAGTGGGTCAATGAAAGACTTAAGACTCTGCACTTAAGTTGGAAGACATCATTACTGCATTGCTTAAATACATAATCATTACCGATATTTGCCTTATGGGCCCATTGACCAAGAGACAAGAGACAAGACAGAGAGAGAGAAACGAAGAAAAGAAACGAAAAGAAGAGTTGACAGCAATTACATTTTCATTCAATAATTCAATTCTCAATTTCAACCTCAGCTCCTTTCGCCGTCCACTACTTAATGCTAATGGTAATGTCACAATTAATATGTCGACTCAGTTCCCCAGTACAAACGTGTCCTTTTAACACAATGCATATCTATGCATATCTTATGCATGTAGGTAATGCTCTGTCCTGCATTGTAAATCTACTACTCAAGAGACTAGAAACAGAAATAGAAATAGAAATACCGTCTCTGCGATCTGAACACTGAACATCCCTTCTGATAGGTATATATATATATTATGTATATATATGTTAAAGGTGTGAAGAAGCCGTGGTGTGAGTGGTGCTTTTGACTCTGTAATTAAGGTTTTATTTATTAATACTAATACTAATTAAATATGGAGTGACTGACTAAATTGGATGTCGCACTGACTAAGACTTGACCATAGGACGGCGGTTGGGACTAAGAGCAGAACTATCAGGGTTTAAAAGGAACCACTGCCACCTCGAAAATAGCAAGTGACATTTCAGCCTTACACCAGACAAGTGAGCAACTTTTCAAGTCTCCAAAACTTCTTCCATTTTACTTTTTTTTTTATTTCGTGGTGGTTCCTTCCTTCACACTCAAGCCAACATGCGGATTATTCTGGTGAGTATACCTAGAAACATTTATTTTATTCAGTACAATTTTCCACATTCAAACTGTAAAAAATAGATAATTTTTCAAAATATTTTCTAAACCTTACACAAAAATTTGTAATTTTTTGAAAAATTTAATGGTAGTTTTCATTTTAGACAGTAGTTCAAAAAATCTTGGATTTTATTGATTTTTGTTTTCGACAATCGCTATCAATTTTTTGTAAAATACCCACTCGAGCTAAAAATAGTTGAAGTTTGTTGAGCAGATTTATTGTAACATTATTATTTCCAATCAATAGCTCACTGCAGTTTTTATGCAACTAGTAATTAGTCAATTCAACCTAAGAGAGAAATATGTAGCTCGTTCTTGTTGGTAGCATTGCAACACAACTCTTTGGGGCATGACTTGACAAATTAGCAAAGCCTATAGGTATAGCCATACATATATGGGCACTTCAGTTCCCATCAGCTATATGTATTTAAGTGGAGAGGTACCCACATACCTATGAAGACACTAATTAATTATTAATTGATTTTCAAGTAGCTAATTTGTAAGCAAGAGAGTGAGTGAAGATACTTATTGGACCGTAGTGCTAATATCCATATCCATATTTCCGAGTCAATAATTTCTAAACATGTAAACGTAAACCCATTGACTGACTGACTTTCGCTTTCGTTTGGGTTTTAAATGACTTCGTGAGCATTAGGCATTCGACATTAGAATAAAATCAAAATCAAAGGCAATAGGTATTTACAAAAGGAAAGTCTAGCACATTCTTTGTCATTTATATGTATGGTGCTAATCTCTAATGTGAAACGGTTCTACTTGAGCATAAATTATTTGAACGGCTCGCCTTTTGCGGTCAACGGTAAAATTAAGGAAATGAAATCACCTTTAACACAGAATGCGTTCGGCCTTCGGCATTCTTCCCTTAATTTACTCATGATGCGATGATAGAAACTAATTTTGTATTTTTGAACAATGAAGGTTCTCGCATCTTTTGGGATGCTCGTGTCAGGACAGTATCAGAGCTATGGACCACCCCAGCCCATCCCCCAACTTCAACAACAATACCAACCCCAACAACAACAACAGCAATTCCAACCCCAACAACAACAATTCCAACCACAACAACAACAACAGTTCCAGCCTGCCCCCCAACCCCCACAACAGCAACAACAGCAACAATCTAGCTACGCTCAAATCCCCCAAACACCTGTAGGACCCTACTACACCGGTCCCGCCCAGCCCCCAATCATCCACAAGTACGTCTCTGTCCATGTCGCCCCCGAAGAGCCCTCTGCCCCAGGCCCAAGCCGCTCCCCCCAACCACCCCCACCCCAGGAGAAACACTACAAGATCATCTTCATCAAGGCCCCCACCCCACCCACCCCACAATCCCAAGACATCCCCCAATTCGCCCCTCAACCCGAAACCAAAACCCTCGTCTACGTCCTCCTCAAGAAACCTGAGACCAGCCAAAGTTCCGCTACCTTCCCCACCCAAGCCCCCACCAAGCCCTCCAAGCCCGAAGTCTACTTCATCCGGTACAAGGGTCAGGATACCCCATCCAAGCCCGTCTACGGACCACCAGGTGGCGCCACTGGACAACCCCAAGGAGGAAGCCAGGACCAATCCGGATCCACCGGCATCGTCCCAACCGCCTCCGTCCCTTCAGGAGCATACGGTCAACCCAACTAAAATAATCAAAATCCAGTCAATTGCAAGCCAAATCCAAAGCCAAAGGCTAAATAAATATCAAGCCTACACCCTTCTTTTTTTATTAAGATCTGTATTATTTTTTCACACGGGGAAATTGTAAGAATTTAAAAAAGAAATGATTTATTTTGATATTTCTAACGATTGTAAACAGAATTCTATTTTTGTACTTTAACGATAACGATAACGAGAAAATAAACACATATATAAACGAACTTAGCTATATTTATTTTTCTCAATCTCAAACAACATAATTACTAGCATGACTAATAGAAGATGGTGCTAAACTGTGCATTTGGGAAAATCCATTTTGACGCTTTATTTTCAGGGTGTTGGATCTTAAAGTGGCAGTTCAGTTCGTATGGCAGGGCCGCAAAGGTGTTTCCACAGGAAATACAGAAGCAATGCCAACCCAACTAAGAATTGAACTAAAGAAAAGACCGTAGTAAGAGACTAAAAGTCCATTCTATTCCACCCTACTCTCACCATTATCACAGTCACTAGGCTAGGCTACCAAACAGAGGCGTTTGTAGTGACAGATTTGCACACGTGCCTTCTTAAGACAAACTTTCGTTTCTGTCGTGAACTTTCTTAAGAACAACTTACATTTTACTGAGTTGGACTAGCTCAATCGTTCAAAATTGTCGAGGGAAATTTGGTCTGGTTTGAATCAAATGATACAGAACGGGTTTCTTCCACTTTAATCTTTTAGCCACGTGCAAAATGGTAGTCCACATTGTTCAAGATGAGTTTCATTGCCAGCAGCCGGGCTTACAGCAGAATTTTCGGTAAAGTTTTTCTGATTTCGGGTGGCTACCAGCCGAGTCATTTATTTAATTGAAGACGGAGGATCGCCGGTCAGCATCGTTTATGGTTAGAACTAGGGCCGTATTTGATAACCCACGAACCTACAACTTTCGTTCTTGATTAATGAAAACATTCTTTGCAAATGCTATCGCAGTAGCTCGTCTTGCGACTGTCCAAGAATTTCACCTCTAACGTCGAAGTACGAATACCCCCGTCTGTTTCTACTAGCCATTACCTCGACTCCGAAAGCCAACGAAGAACCGAGATCCTATTCCATTATTCCATGCACTAATGCGCCTGCTTTGAGCACTTCAATTTTTTCAAAATAAATGTGACGGTCACCAGTGGCAATCGGTTAATACCACCCCGAACAAACCAACAAAATCGTTAGGGCAGACAGTAAATACCGCAAGGCACACCGGACGCCCGAAACCGAGATCTAACTACGAGTTGTTTAACTGCATCTTTAATATACGCTATTGGAGCTGGAATTACTGCTGCTTGCACAAGACTTGCCCTCCAGTAGATCCTCATTAAAAAATTTAAAGTCTACTCATTTCGATTTCATTTCGAAGCCTCGTGTAAGTTCCGTAAATATACGGCAAGAATCTATGTGCTTCAATTTAGCAATCCAATTCACTAAATCCAGATCTGCAAAAATCAAAAAAGTGCATCTAACACGCCGGGGGAAATTGTGGTCGTAAAGACAAACCGTTCCAGAAATATTTGCAAGTGTCCCAC
Organism: Dicyrtoma fusca; assembly: GCA_034695205.1. Lineage (NCBI taxonomy): Eukaryota > Metazoa > Arthropoda > Collembola > Symphypleona > Dicyrtomidae > Dicyrtoma > Dicyrtoma fusca. Next base: position 18,875 of record JAQFZC010001729.1, on the reverse strand, counting down.
GGGCAGGAACGCACTAAAATGGTAGTGATGAAATGAGCTCCATTTAGAAATCAATGTCAAGGAACTTCATGTATGCTGTGTTATTTAGTATCTATTTTGCAGATTAAAAATTTTTTATTGGTATCTTGAACTATAAAATGTATCCACAAAGTAAGTATATTATAAAAGTCAGCCTGGTAGAGCTAGACTCTTAAAAGTTTTATTAAAAATAGTCACATTTTTAATTTGAAACGCATTAGAAAGGCATTGAGCACCCATCAGTAATAGCTTCAATGCGTTTCAAATGGGGTTTCAATGCGTTCCAGATACACTCATCCTTACTTTTTAATGAGTTTTAGTACAGTGTAGAGAGCCAGTAGGAAGTACCAAATAATGCCTATAGAAAGGCTACTACGTAAATCTTTAATCAGAATCTTTTTCAATTTCTTCTTCTTCACCGTCCGACTTTTGAGATTCGCTGCTTTCACTGCTTTCATTCGTACTTTCCTCGCTTTCACTCTCAGTCTCCTCAACTTCTTCAGATTCACCTTCCTCGTCTTCCTCGTGCGTTTCCTCGTGCTTGTTTAAACTCGATTTTGTAGAATAGCCCTTTCCACAGAACTGACACTTGAACTTTGACCTAGCGTCTTTCTTTTGACGTTTTTCATGACTTTTCAGATGACGCTTCAGTAATATTTCCCCTCGAAACGTTTTAGGGCATAAATTGCACGTAACTTCATTTTCCTCTCCTTTATCGTTGTGTGTCAGCTGATGGTGTTTTAATGCCTGCTTTGTGGAAAAGGCTCGTCCGCACTGTTCACATTGAAAGGCCTTCTCTCCAGTATGTATTAGCATGTGGGGTGCGATTTGAAATTTCATTCCGAATCTCTTGGTGCATCCCTCGTGAGGGCACTTGAAAGGCTTGTCCTTGGCTTCGGTGTGAAAGCGCTGAATGTGATAGTCAAGTTCTGATTGAAGCCCAAAGGTCCTTCCACAAGTTGGACACAGAAACTGTGTTACGCCCGACTCTCCGCAGTGCTTCCTTCTGGTGTGAATAAATCTTGAAGCTTTGCTCGGAAACGTCTGCGAACAACCAGCCACTTGACACTCGAAGGGACGGTCGCCTGTGTGACTTCTTTCGTGATCGTGGAATTTTTCCTTGATAGCATAGGATTTGGGACAGAACTTGCATTTGTAGACTCTGTGTTTTTTTCGAGCATGAGTCTCTAAATGAAGTCTTAGATTGGTATTCGTTTTAAACGATGATGGACAATGTGGGCATTTGAACTGTCGTTCCGACGAGTGTGAAACCATATCATGTTTGACAAGCTGACTTTTATTTGGAAAAGACATCCCACACACTTTGCAATTAACATTAACGGGTTTGGATTTATCTGGATTTAAGTGCGATTCTACGTGATTCTTATAACTGAGCAAACTTAAAAAGTGTTTACCGCATACGTTACACTTATGGGTGGTTCTGGGACCCTTGCAATGCACCAATTTATTGTGGCATTTCAATCTGTCGGTTCCAGAGAAAGTTTTTTCACAGGGGACGCAGTGCCGATGATTTCTTTTGTTGTGGGTCCAACAAAGTTCCACGTGACTTCTTAGAAGTGGCTCAACCGTAAATTTTCGCTCACACAAACTGCACGCTACTGGGTTTGCATCGCTCACATCTTCAAAACTACTGTCGATTGATAGAGGGTCTGGATACAGAACAATGTAGTTAGTTGGGTTTGCTTCCTTCTGTTTTAGAAGCCATTCTCCAAGGCGAAGTTCAGTTGGGTCACTATTAGAGGCAATGCTATTGTTTGTATATTGACCTTGGTCAATATTAGCCGCAAATTCAATAAGAGATTCCCTATGCTTTCGTTCAGCCTCTCGGTCCTTGAAGCCAGCGTAGCAGACGGTGCAGTTGTACGGATATTCGGGTCCCGGAAAGTGCTCGAAGCAATTGTGCTCGTTTAGATCGGCTCCATCAGAGAAGGCTTGTTCACAGGGGATGCAATACACGTGATTTTCCTTATTCTCGCGCCAACACATTTGCACATGCCGTCTTACCTGCACTTCACGCTCAAGTTTGAAACGACACAGCATACATCTCATTGGAGATTTGCTACTTACAGTTAAGGGTTCCGTGGCTTTAGTTGGATCTGGATGGAGAAGAATTACGTTCGAAGATTTCTCTATACGCTTTTTAAGCCATTCACAAAGACCGAACTTACTACCGTCATTACTTGTGTCAACTTCGTCCTCGTCGGAATCCTCGTTGTTTGTGTGCGGCACTCTTTCAAACTGCGTTTGAAAGTGATCGTGTTTCTGGTGCTCTTGCAGTAGTTTCGGAGTGTCGAAGGTGTGGGCACAAGGGACGCAGCGGCGATGCTTGTCTTTGTTGTGAAACCAGCAATTTTCCACGTGATTCCTAACTTCGGGCTCACTAAAGAGGAGCATCTGGCATAAAAGGCAGGTCACAGGGTGGCCACTGTCGATGGCCATGTCGGTTGAGTCCAGGTCACTTCGTGTTGGGTCGCGGTCAATTAGAATGACATTTGAAGACCCGTCCCAATGCTTCTCTTGCTTTTGAAGGATCAGCCATTCCTTAAGGGGCTTGTCGTATTTTCGCGGGATAAGTACTGCAGTACAATGTCTTCTTGAAAACCAAGTAAGTAGTTTGTGGTGGTCCTTGCGGTGTTGAGGTAGGCTACCTTGTTTAGGAAAGGACCTTTTGCATGGAAAACAGTAGATGTGTTTTACTTTATTTAATCGCCAGCACTTTTTCACGTGCTTTTTCACTTCGGTATCTGAAGTCAGTTTCAGATTGCAGAGAACACATGTTACTGGGTTCGAGTCAGAGACACCTGGAGCCACGGTAACGGATTCGCTTGCTAGGTCCGGATCTAACAGAATAACATTGGAGGGATCCTTAGCTTTTTCCCGGGTGAGCCAGTCCAACAGCGGAAGAGACAGGTCCTCCGGAGTTAATTTAACAGATGGTAAGGGTGAGGTTTTTTTGCGAGTACCACTTTTACTGCTGTCTGAACTCTCGTAGTTCTCTTCGTCGCTTGCTACCAGAATATCTTCAACTTTAGCTCCAATGGCTTTAGCTGCTTCCGCCATCCGGCTACTTGCAGTCGACGTTTTGGGAGGCTTGTAGTTATGAACGTTGATATAGTGACCTTTATACCCACATATGTAGGTAAAGGATTTTTCGCATGGAACGCAGTACAAATGCCTTGCTTTGTTGAAGTTCCAGCATATTTTCACGTGCTCTTTGACTTGCGTGTCTGAAGTTAGTTCCAGCTTGCAAAGAACACATTTCATTCTATTCAAATCACTTACAGCCACAGTTAGTGTTTCCTTTGTTGGATCTGGATCCAACACAATAACATTAGAGGGGTCGCTCGCTTTTTCCTTAGTGATCCAGTCCAACAATGAAAGAGAAATTTCCTCTGAAGTCAATGTAACAGTGGGTAAAAGTTGGTTAGGAGATTTATGATTTATTTTATTGTGCCTTCGCAGCCCCTTTGGGTAGGCATAAGATGTTTTGCAGAGGACGCAGTACAGTCGTTCTATTCCATTAAATTTCCAGCACACTCTAACGTGCTCTTTTACTTCCGCTTCGGCAGTCAGTTCTAGGTTGCATAGGACACATTTAATTGGGCGCAAGGGATGGACATCCAAGGGTGAAGTTTGAGTGGCTGGGTCCGGATCCAGCAGAATGACGTTGGACGGGTCACTAATATTTTCCTGAGCAAGCCAGTCCACTAACGGAAGAGAAAGGTCATCTGGAGTTAGTCTAACAGTTGATAATGGATTCTTTTTTGGGCGACCAATTGCCTTGGGTCGCCAGCCATTGTCACTGTCACCCATTTCATTGTCAGTACCACGGTCACTTTCACTGTTGTCTGGACTTGCATAGCTTTCGTCGTCGCTTATAATTTCCTTCGTTGAAGTCTTCTTTGTAGTTGACCTGATGACCTGGATCTCGTCATCAACTGCTTCCTTATTCTTAGTTCCTTTGCATCTGATCGTTTTGGGTCTCAACTGTGGACACAATTTTTCGTGACGTTCGACATCCTCGACAGTGAGGAAGTCTCTAGCGCAGCCTTTACATGCTTGAGTCTCTGAGTAATTCACCTTTGATCTGTTTCTTCGAATGTTGTAGCGAGATCCTGGTGGTTCGGTTGAAGCAGGTAAGCTGTCTTCTAAAATAGTATTATTACAAGAATCAGAATTAGTTTGGGGACCAGTTTCGGTTGCTTCTTGAATTAAGTTAATATTTTCAGCTTCAGCTTGTGTGACAGCAGCTGCTTCCACAATCCCGCTACTTTCAGTCGGCGTCACGAGAGACTTGTGAACGGTGCTGCAATGACGCTTCAACCCGTGTAAGTAAGAATAGGATTTCTTGCAGGGAACGCAGTACAAATGCCTTGCTTTGTTGAAATTCCAGCATATTTTCACGTGCTCTTTGACCTGCGAGTCTGAAGTTAGTTCCACCTTACAAAGGACACATTTTATTGGGTGAATGATGGTTGCATCGACGACTGCCGTCTCAATCGATGGATTTGGATCCAACAGAATGACATTGGAGGGATTGTTGGCTTTTTCCCTAGTGAGCCAGTCCACCAATGGAAGAGAAAGTTCCTCTGAAGTTAACGTAACAGTGGGGAAATCTTGGTTTGCAGAATTAAGTTGTTGCTCAGAATCTGACGGCCCAGGCCTTGGTGCAGGTGTTTCTTGAAATAAATTTGAATCAATAACTTCGACTTCGTTTACGGAACGCTCATGGCTGCTAGTTGGCGATGACGAAGTAACTGGCTGCAAAATTCCACTTCGACTCGAATTTACGGTTTCTATGGAATCAGATTCTTCTGACGGAGGCAGGTTAATGATGGAATCGTAATCATTCCTATATGAGCTCTCTGTTTCTATAATATCTGCATCGCTGTATGATTCTTCTTTCAATTCTAAAACGTCGGATGTTACACTTGAGAGTTCGAAATCATCTGCACTTATATCGTTCGTACTTAGTATTTCAGAATCATCAGTTACATCCAAAACACTTCGAAATTTCTCGGTTGGCTTCCGCAGTATGATCTCAGGAGCGGTCGGTGGAATGTGTGTTGTCACGAACTGAATGTTTCCAGTTCCATCCGAACTTTGCACAATACTGGCTACAATAAACTCCCGGTCTTCGAGTTCTACCGCTTGGGCATTCTCAACAACTCCATCTACGGCACTTGGTGTTGAAACTAAATTGCTCGTTGACGGGGAAAAAAATGTATCCTCTACAACTTGATTTAAATCTTCGATCTTTAGTTCTATTTTTGGAACTTCGGAATCAAAAACAATTTGTTGTGGGGGCAGCGATGCAGTGATTTCGACAGGTTCTATGTCCGCAGGAACACATTTCTTTTCTGTATATGGCTCATCAACATCTGGTGGCGGCAGGGGGGCTAATCTAAAATAGGATGATCATGTTATCGGAAATTAAGTAACGAATTAAATCTGGTAATTAATAAAAAGTGATATTATTACACATGACATAAGCTTTTAATTCAAATAATTAAGTCAACTACTTGTCTGCGGTTCTTTTGATTCCTCTGCGTCTTCGACCTTCTGTTTCAGTTGAAAAACTAATAATTTTGTTCCGAGAAATATCCAGTTGTTGTGGAGGTAATCGTTCGAGTGACACGTAAGGATTTTTGTAAGAATTCCCCCTACTGGAAGTGCCAGCAATGGAACTAATAGGACCGTCATTACTCCGAAATTTTTCTGTCGATGGAATCCATCTAAAAATTAATAAATATTGAAGCTTTCATACTTTATAACCATTACCAAGAAAAGTCAACAGTTGACGGTAGTTTACAAAATAAAATAATTCGATACACTTTAAACTGTAATTTATTCGAAAAACAAAATGTTATAAAACTTACTCGTGATTGAGGCACCTCTCTTCAAAAATAAGACATTTTGTTTTAAGACATTCCCCCAAGTGGTTCTCTAGTTTGTGCTCTTTCAACTGGAAAAGGTTTTGGAAGGCTTTTCGACAAATCCGACACACGAACCAAATCGACGGCTTAAATTCGAAGCCCATTTTGTAATAATTATGTTCCTTACCTATCACACGTGTAGGTACATAGATATTAGCTAATAATGTAGGCTATTGATTCGAATAGCCATAAACTTGACACTAGTCATTTTTGACGGGTAATTTATAAAATTACAACTTACAACCACCAGCCACAAAAATAATTCAGTGAGTTTTGTTTCTTACAGCAACTTAACCCTCACTTCCCGCTTTTAGAGTGAAGGTAAGAGTAGGAAAGACTAAAAACTGAAGGACACTGGCTTCATTAGACCGTAAAAATATAATTTATATATATTGTACAGGTAAATGTATCTTACTACATACCAGACGCGACAGGTACTTAATTATTTTTACCCGCAGCCCTGAGGCAAAACAGCGTAATTCAAGGGCACAAAAGCAAAAGCACAGGTGCACTAATGATAAACATTTCAAATTCTCTTCGTAGTCAAGGAAATCTAACTAACCCGTTTTATTCTGTATTAAAGTAATTTCATTATTTTTATATTTTTATTATTTTTTATTTTTTAATATTTATATTTTTTAATTTGATTTCATTTTTATAACAGCATTTTGTACCATTTGCTGCATTTTGCATCACTTTACACCACTAAATCACTCTTGAATAAAGTTTTGTCAGGATCCAGTACGAAGTAGTTAAACGAATTTGTTTCCTTCTGTTGTTTGAGTCTTATGGGAAGTATTCTATGGATGAATTTGCAAACTTAGAATAAAGGTGAACAAGGTAGGATGATATGATACGCAACGATGCAAAGTGACTGATGTAATAAATTGATAAATACTCTTGTGATAGGTAAACATGCAAAGCTCAGTTGATGATGTACTTAAATAAAGTTTCAGCTTTTCAATTGAATATATATGCTCAGCACCTAAAAATGGGCTTTGAAATATTAGCACACATGCTCTTACCAATAGTTCGTATAAAGCAATTAATTAATAATATTTAAAAAAAATAAAGATGGTTTTTAAACTAATTCTAGACAACAAATATCAATCAGTATGTCATTTAAGTGCATTTATTGTGTTTTAAAAAATATAAATGTTGATTTTAATATAAAACTAACCACAAAGTTTATTCTACCCGATACGTGCATTACTTGAAAGTGCCTGCTGTCGATTACATATTTAATAAGTTTTGGTAGTTTAGATAGCCAATGCTAACAGATAGGCTCCTAGGTAAAGCTTTAAACAGAATCTTTTGGAACTTCTTCTTTTCCATCGTCCGAATTTTCGGATTTTCCGCTTTCACTGCTTTCACTCGTACTTTCCTCGCTTTCACTCTCAGTCTCCTCAGTTTCTTCAGATTTATCTTCGTCTTCCTCGTGAGTTTCCTCGTGCCTGTTTAAACTGGATTTTGTAGAATAGCCCTTTCCACAGAACTGGCATTCAAACTTTGACCCAGCTGGATCCATCTTTTGTCGTTTTTCATGAACTTTCAGATGGCGCTTCAGTGCTCCGTCCCCTCGAAACGTTTTAGGGCATAGGTTACAACAAACTACATTTCCCGCCCTTTCATCGCTGTGTGTCAGCTGATGTCTTTTAAATGTCTGCTTTGAGGTAAAAGCGCGTCCGCACTGTTCACACTGAAAGGGTTTCTCGCTCGTGTGTAGGAGTATGTGAGGTGCAATTTGGAATTTCATTGCGAATCTCTTGGTGCATCCCTCATGAGGGCACTCGAATGGCTTCTCGCTTGCTTCAGTGTGGTGGATTCTAATGTGATAGTCCAATTCGTAAGGCAGGGCAAAGGTCTTCCCACATGTGGGGCACAAGGATCGCAAACCCAGTTCTTCGCCATGTGCCCTTTTGGTGTGAATACATCGAATCGTTGAGCTACTAAATGTTTCAGAGCAGTTGGCCACTTGACATTTGAAGGGACGGTCGCCAGTGTGAATTCTTTCGTGATCTTTGAGCTTAGCCAGGTATATAAAGAATCTGCCACAAAACCGGCATTTGTTGGCACTGTGTTTTTCCTGAGCATGAATAGCCAAGTGGTATTTTAGCATTTCTTTTTGCTTAAACGCTGATGGACAATGTGGGCACTTAAACTGTCGATCGCTGGAGTGAGAAAACATATGATGAGTGAGATAATATCGAAGCACAAAAGACTTGCCGCATATTTGACATTTAAAGGGCTTCGCTTTCTCTGGATCCACGTGGATTTCCTCGTGAGCTTTAAAAGTGCTTAAAGTAATGAAGGTTTTGCTACAAACTTTGCACTCATATGTTGGTCTTTGAAGCGTTGAATGCTTCATTGCAAGGTGAGCTTTGAAGGCATTTATTTTCTCAAAGGTCCTATCACAAGGAACGCAATGCCGATGGAGCCGTTTGTTATGAAACCAACAAATCTCAACGTGACTTCTTAAGACGGATTCTGCAGTGAATTTCCTTAAGCACAACTTACATGTAACTGGGTTGGATTTGCTCACGCGCTCAAAATTGTCCAGGGATAGGGGGTCTGGTTTGAGTGCAATGATACAGAAAGGGTTTCTTTCCTTTAGTTCTTTTAGCCACGTGGAAAGTGGTTGGTCAAAATGTGTTTCATTGCCAGTAGCTGGGCTTACAGCTGAATTTTCTGTACAGCTTTTCTGTGAATGCCTCAGAAACTTACGGCGGGACTCCGTGTGCTTCCGTTTAGCCGCATAGTCCGTGAATCCAATCCTGCAATATGTGCAATTCAAAGGAAATTTCGGTCCGAGAAAGTGGTGGTGGAAATTGTGGTCACTGAGGCCGACTTTGCTAGAAAAGGCTTCTTCACAAGGGACGCAATATCTGTGATTTTTCTTTTTGTATCTCCAGCACGCCTTAACATGCATTTTTAGGAACACTTCGCTAACTAGTTTCGTACCACAAAGTTTACACTGTATTGGAGACTTCTTACTTATTGTTATGGAACCACCAGTTGCATTGGTTGGGTCAGGATCTAAACGAATAACGTTCGAAGATTTCTCTTGGCGCTTCTTGAGCCAGTCATTTAGAGGTATTACTTGATTGAAGAAAAGATGTTCCGCATCTGAATCGTCAGACTCTTCTTCGGCTGGGAAGGGGCCCTTTTCGGTAGATGGTCCAACATGGTCGTAATTCTGGTGCTTGCGCAGTAGCTTCGGGGTGTCGAATGTGAACTGACAAGGAACACAGCGGCGATGCTTCTCTTTGTTGTGCCACCAACAATTTTCCACGTGGATCTTGACGTCTAATTCACTGAGGAGGAGTAGGCAGCACAGAACGCAGGTCACAGGGTGGCCCTCGTCGATTTTCGGTAATTCTTGGGCATTTACTCTTGGGTCAGGGTCAATTAGAATTATATTTGAAGGGCCACCGAGGTTTTGTTTGTGTTGTTGAAGTGCCAACCATTCTTTTAAGGGAAGTGCGTAATGTCGAGTAGAAGGCTCTGTCATCGAAAAAGGAGTGATTGGCCTGCGGGCTACGCAATGGTGGTAACGCAGTCCCCGTGGATTACTGTACGGTATTTTGCATGGGACGCAGTAGGAATGATTTGCTTTCCCGGAATGCCAGCATACTTTCACGTGCTCTTTCACTTGCGTGTCCGAAATTAGTTCCAATTTGCACAGAACGCATTTTACTGGCTTCAAGGAAGTCACTTCTATGACAGCGGTTTCGTTTGTTGGGTCCGGATCTAGCAGAATAACATTTGAGGGGTCGTTGATTTTTTCCTTTTTAAGCCAATCCAAAAGTGGAAGAGAAAGGTCATCTTCATTTAATGTCACTGTTGGGACAACCTCGTCACGTTTTGAACTATCATGTGACCTGGGTAGCGGGTCAGTGACGCATCCGTCACTTTCAAGGTCAACACTGCTTTCGCTAGAATTTGGACGTTCTTGGATGTCACTGACAACTGCTACTTCGTTTGCGAAGGTATTTTCTGCAGTTGACTGAATGACCTGGATCTCATCAACTTCTGTTGAATTAATTTGGGATGCCGTTTTTGTTACTTGTTGATTTAAACCAACATCTGGAGGTTCAGCTTCACTGTCATCAACCGGCTCTACAATTTCGCTATTTGCAACCAAATTGGCAGGAACGTGATAGCTTGTGCAGTGACGTTTTAAGCTGGTCGCGTGCGAATATGTTTTTTTGCAGGGAACGCAGTACGCATGTTTTGCTTTGTTAAAAGTCCAGCACACTTTTACGTGCTCTTTCACTTGCGTGTCTGAAGTTAGTTTCAATTTGCAGAGAACACATTTCATTGGGTGTAAATTATTTACAGATACGGTTAGGGTTTCACTGGTTGGGTCTGGATCTAACAGAATAATATTGGAGGGGTTGTTCGATTTTTCCTTAGTGATCCAGTCCAACAATGAAAGAGACAGATCCTCTGGACTTAATGTAACAGTTGGTAAAATTTGATTTATTTGTGAATGGCCCTGTGACCTAGGTCGGCGGTCAATGACGCAGTCGGCATCGTCATTCTCGGTATCGCTTTCGCTGTTTGGACTCTCGTACTTGTCATCGTCCTCGTCACTTGCTATTTCGACTGTTCTATTCTTCTTTGTGATTGACCCGATGACTTGGATTTCCTCATCAACTGTTTCCTTAGCTTGTTCATTTTCTTTGGTTCTATTTCTGAAGAGTTGGCATAGTTTTTCGTGATCTTCGACATCCTCGACGGTGTAGAAGTCTTTTCCGCAGCCTCTGCATGCTTGAGACTCTGAATAATTCACCTGTGCTTTGCTTCGACGTGTGTTGTAGCGAGATCCTAGAGTTTGATCTGGTAAAAATGAGTTTGATTCTGAAATAATAGTATTAGGATTAGAATCAGATCTAATCTGCGACACTGGTTCTAACGCCTTGGTTGTTTTTTGGAGTAAAAAGTCTACAACTTGGGTACGAGACTTATGTTTCTTGTGATTGTGCCATTCCAACTCTTTAATGTCGGTATAAGATGTTTTGCAGGGGATGCAGTACAATCTTTTTGGTGTATCTTTCCATGAAACCAAGTTGTTTGGTTTGTGGGTTATACGACGGTGATCAAGTAACCCGACATTTTGAGAAAAGGACTTGTTGCATGGGACGCAGTAACTATGCTTTGATTTGCTGAAACGCCAGCATACTTTCACGTGCTCTTTCACTTGTGTGTCCGAAGTTAGTTCCAATTTGCACAGGACGCATTTTATAGGTTGCAAACAAGTTACTTCTACTACAGCAGTTTCGTTTGTTGGGTCCGGATCCAGCAAAATAACATTTAAAGGGTCATTGACTTTTGCCTTTTTAAGCCAATCCATCAGTGGAAGAGAAAGGTTCGCTGGAGTTAACGTATTGGTAGGCTTGGCTCCCCTACGTCTCCGACGATAATGTGAAGAAGGTTGCGGGTCAGTGACATAGCCGTCACTTTCAAGGTCACTGCTACTTCCACTAGAACCTGGACATTCGTAATCATCATCATCTGCTACTGTGTTTGCTAAAATATTTTCTGCCGTTGACTCGACGACCTCAATCTCATTATCTTCTGTGTCCTTATTTTGAGTTTTATTTTTTTCCATGTTTTTGGGATTTAACTGTGGACAAAGTTGTTCGTGGTCTTCGAGATCTTCAGCGGTGTAGAAATCTTTTGCGCAGCCTCTGCAGGTTTGAGTCTCTGAATAATTCAACTTTGAGTTGTTTCTTCGAGTGCTTAAGCGGGATTCTGATAAGTTTGCTTCTGAAACACTGAGAACCGAAATGGAATCAGAATTAATTTGGGAACCCATTTCCGTTATGGCTGCACTTGAATTAATATCTGGAGCTTCAGCATCAGTGCCGTCAACTGCCTCCACGATTTCTCTACTTAAAATCAAATTGGGAGGGAAGTGACTGTTTTTGCAGTGACGTTTTAAACTGGCTGGGCTACACAAGGTTTTTTGGCACCGAACGCAGTACAGATGTTTTGCTTTATTGAAAGTCCAGCACACTTTCACGTGCTCTTTGACCTGCGTATCTGAAGTTAGTACTAATTTGCACAGAACACAAACAGTTGGGTGCAAATCATTTACAGCAACGGGAAAGGTTTCACCGGTTTGATCTGGACCTAATAATATAACATTGGAAGGGTCGTTCGCTTTTTCCTTAGTGATCCAGTCCAACAATGACAGAGAAAGCTCCTCTGAACTTAATGCAACAGTTGGTAAAATTTGATTCATTTTTGAATGACCGTGTGACATAGGTCGTCGGTCAAGGATGCAATCGGCGTCCTCATTTTCGGTACCACTTTGGCTGTTTTTTGGACTCTCGTACCTGTCCTCGTCGTCACTTGCTATTTCGTTTGTACAAGTATTCTTTGTAATTGACCCGATGACCTGGATTTCGTCATCAATTGTTTCCTTAGCTTGCTCATTTGCTTTGGTTTTGGTTTTGAAGAGTTGGCATAATTTTTCGTGATCTTCTACATCTTCAACGGTGCCAAAGTCTTTTGAGCAGCCTCTGCACGCTTGAGTCCCTGGATATTGCAATTTTGTTAAGTTTCTCTGACTGATGTAGATGTATCCTGATTCCGATAAGTAAGCTTGTGAAACATTAAGGGGAAAATAGGAAGAAGAATTAATTTGGGAACCCGTTTTAGATACTAGTTGATTTAAATCAACATCTGGAGCTTCAGCTTCACTGCCATCAACTGGCTCTACAATTTCGCTATTTGCAATCATATTGGGTGGAAGGTGACTGTTTTTGCAGTGACGTTTTAAGCTGGTCGCGTGCAAATATGATTTTTTGCAGGGAACGCAGTACAGATGTTTTGCTTTATTAAAAGTCCAGCACACTTTCACGTGCTCTTTGACCTGCGTGTCTGAAGTTAGTTCCAACTTGCAAAGAACACACACCATTAGATGCAAATTATTTACATCTACGGCTAGGGCTTCACTGGTTGGATCTGGATCTAACAGAATAACATTGGAGGGGTTGTTTGCTTTTTCCTTAGTGATCCAGTCCAACAATGACAGAGAAAGATCCTCCGGGCTTAGTGTAACATTTGGTAAAATTTGATTTTTTTGTGAATGACCCTTTGACGTAGGTGGACAGTCAATGACGCGGTCGACATCGTCATTCACGGTATCACTTTCACTGTTGTTTGGACTCTCGTAATTGTCGTCTTCGTCACTTGCTATTTGGTTAGTGTAAGTCTTCTTTATAATTGACCCGATGACCTGGATTTCCTCGTCTTCTGGTTGTTTAGCTTGTTTAGTTTTATTTTTCAAAAATTGGCACAGTTTCTGGTGCTCTTCAGCCTCTTCGACGATGTAGAAATCTCTTGCGCACCCTCGGCATGTCTGAGGTTCAGGATAATTCACCTTTGCTTTGCTTCTACGCTTGCTGTAGCGAGATCCCAGCGTTTGATCTGGTAAAAATGAGTTTGATTTTAAAATAATAGCATTAGGATTAGAATTAGAATCAGATCTGATCTGCGACACTGGTTCTACCGTCTTTGTTGTTTTTTCCAGTAAAAAGTCTACAACTTCAACTTCATTCTCGTTTATTGAACGCTTACGTGTGGAAGGTGCTAGCAAAGATTCTACTGGCTGACAAATACCGTACGAACTAATGTTTTCGGTTTCAAGTGGGAAACACTCTTCTGGCGAAGGTAATTCATAAACAGTTTCATCATCATCATCGTTAAACAAATTCTCTCCTTGAATTACATTTCCATCGTTTTCATTTTCAATATTCAATTCTAAAACATTGGAAGGTACTTGCAAATTAATTTGAGATTCGCTGGGCTGCTCCGTATTAGTAGTACTCTCATTGGTGGTATAATATGTAGTTTCGAAATCAACAGCTGCGTCCGAAAGTGGGTGAAAACTTCCCATTTGCTTCGTCTGCAATTCAAACTCTGGATCATGCGGTGGAATGTGAGTTGACACAAACTGAATATTTCCAGTTCCATCCGAACTTTGAACAATGCTGGCAACAATAAATTCTCGGTCTTCGAGCTCTATTTCTTTAAATTCTTCATTAACTTGGTCATCGTCATTCGCGATAGAAAATGGATTGCTGGATGACGTGCAAACTACTGGATTTTCAACAAGTCGATTCAAGTCTTCGATATTCGGTTCTATTTTAAGAACTTCCGAATTAAACACAATTTGCTGAGTGGTTACTGAAGCTTTGATTTCGCTATGTTCCACCTCCAGTTTAGGTTTTTTTACAGTGCATGGCTCAGGATCAACCGGCAGTGGCAGGGAGACTAATCTGAAATGGAAATATAAATTTTCATCAGAAACGAGAATTATTACACGCTTGCTTAAGGCATCAAAATACTATAAAAAAATTTTAAAATTAATTCCAACAATTACATGTCTGCAGTTCTTTTATCTCTTCCGCAACTTTGACTTTTGGTTTTAGCAGACACATTTTTTGAAAAACTTGGATTTTCGTTTCGACAAACACCGAGCTGTTGTGGACTTAATGGTTCGAGTGACACGTAAGGATTTCTGTAAGGATTCCCTCGATTGCAATTATCAGCAACGGAACTACTGGAAGGACCGTCGTGTCGTCGAAGTCGAAGCTCGTCTGGAGATGGAATCCATCTAAAATAAATAAATTGAGTACGTAATAAATTAGTACTTAAGAACGATAAGTAAAATTATTCAGTAACATTACATTCAACATTGAATTAATAACAAAATTTAGGGAAGTAAACTTACTCATGATCAAGAGACCTCTCTTCAAAAATGAGGCATTTGGTCTTGAGACATTCCCCCAAGTGGCTCTCTACTTTGTGCTCTTTCAACTTGTAAAGGTAGCGGAAGGCTTGTCGACAATATCGGCACACAAACCAAACCGACGGTTTGAATTCGAAACCCATTTTAAGAAATTTTGTATAATTAATTTAAAAAACTGATCACCCACCAACAACCAAAGGGAAGTTATGGGATTAATGAATAACAATAACACTGACTTTGAAATTCAATCAAAACAAAAAACTTCTATCTAGTGCTGTCATATATAATTAAACAATTCTTTAACTGAAAATATCTCATTTTATGCTTAATGTAAGTATCAATCAATATTTTTAATCTACTGTAATTCATATTTTATGACTGCTATTATGCTGAGGACTATTGTTGTTGCTTCCGCTTCTCGGTTTTTTCTTCCTTTGACCGTTAATCAGGCGGGTGTTCATTGTTCTACATTTTTTTACTGCTACACTACTACTGAAGAACTGAACACCTGCTACTCACTGTTGCTGGTTGGTCTTGTTGTTGTTACTCGTTCTGTTTCTGTATTCTGTTCAAGTGTTCAGTGAAATCAATTCGAAAATTTCCGCCAAGCAGCCAGCGAGATATATCTACAGTATATTACATAGATGTGTCATTTGTTTTGTGTCACAGTAGTCACATTACATAGCTACTGTTAATACTGTAGTGTGTAGTGCTGTGTAGTAAGTGTAGTTGTAGTTACTGCACTGGTGTGTTGTGATTATTTAAAGTTATTTAGCGTTAATAAGTGATCCAGTCTCTGCAAAAAAAAGTCAGTAGCGTCTTTGTACCCGATTTACAATTTTTCATTTGTAAGTTGTTTTTGGATAATGCAGAACTGGGGCTAATATCTTCAAAAATTCACTCTTAAAGGAATTTGGGCCATTTATTTATTATTCAGAAACTCTTAAAGCAAAATGATGCATATTCGTGCGTGTTCCTTGGATGTGCATCATTTTACTTTGAGCCAAAATTAAATTTCTATCTATAATCTTAATCTACATATATATACGATGACGAAAAATACAATACTTAATGCATTCCGCTGCGCTGCTTTTTTAAAAAGTGCATATTTTTCGATTTACCGTTCTAGATAGGATTGTGCCTTTGCTTTTTTCCGAGGCATGTAATTTTGTGATCTGATAATTTTTAGGAGCATTCAAATGAAATGTGTGATGTTAAACCGTACACGGGAATGTACATAATAAAGCCCTATGAGAAACAAGTTCACGTCTGATTTTTAGTATTTATTATAGCGGTCTTATTCATCCCAGCCCAGTCGAGCAGAATTAAAAGGTGATTTTTGATTTTGAAAGGAATCTTACGTCACAAATTTCAATTTTAGAAATATATAATATATTAGAACTGTTAAGGGCTACATCATCCTACTTTCAAGTTTTGTGTTTCCAATCACCTAAAAAAATTAAAACTTGCACCGGTTGTTTTACCCTAACGTCCCTTATGTTAAAAAGCCTGGAAAAAGAAAATATAAAGTGGCTACAATATATGCAATGCATGGTCACAATTAGGTACAATAACCGTATAAACAAAATAAATCACAACCTTCACCGGTAATCTAATACACCTTTGGAGTCTACACTAATATCACAAAGGACTTCCCGTCTTCTGTTGTTAGACAGTCAGTCGGCTCCCGTAGTAAAGCAAAATTGCCCTAATAAAGTTAGTTTACATACAACATATATCTATAATTACATAAGTTATAAGTTAACATTAAGTAGTATTCTTTTTATTTTCTTCACCATCTTGGTCAGAATTTTCAGATTCGCTACTTTCACTGGTTTCACTTTCCTCGCTGTCACTCTCCGCCTCTTCTTCTTCTTCTTCTTCCTCCTCTTCTTCGGATTCATCTTCGTCATCATCGTGAGTTGCCTCGTGCTTTCGTAAACCGGGTTTTGTAGAATAACGTTTGACACAGAACTTACATTTGAACTTTAACTTTGACCCTGCATTCTTTTTTGGCACTTTTCCCTCGTGATGTTTCAAATGACGCTTGAGTGCTCTATTTTCTCGGAAGGTTTTAGGACATAATTGACACGTAATTTTATTTCCGGGCACCTCATCGTCATGTGTCATCTGATGTTTTTTAAAAGTTTGCTTTGAGGCAAATGCCCTTCCGCACTGTTCGCACTGAAAGGGCTTCTCTCCTGAATGTACTAGCATGTGAGGTGCGATTTGAAATTTCATTCCGAATCTTTTGGTGCATCCCTCGTGAGGGCACTTGAAAGGCTTGTCCTTTGTCGCCGTATGCCAGCGTTGGACGTGGTAGTCTAATTCGGATTGCACGGGAAACGTTTTCCCACAGGACGAGCAAAGAAACCGTGTTAAACCCAATTGTTGTCCGTGTTTCCTTTTGGTATGAATTGTTCGGTATGTTAGACTACTAAACGTGTGTGAGCAGTTGAGTACTTTGCATTTGTAGGGGCGCTCGCCCGTGTGGCTTCTTTCGTGGTCTTTAAGCTTCTCCTTGATAGTGAAGAATCTGTCACAAAATTTGCAATTGAGGGATGTCCCCGAAGGTTTTGAGGAATCTGTTGGATCGTCCTTTCCAAGGGTGTGTACTGCAAGATGCAATTTCATAGCTGATTTCTTGATGAATGTCTTTGGGCAATGAGGACATTTAAACGTCCTTTCAGAAGAGTGCGTAGGCATGTGGGCATCCAGCTGGCATTTCCATTGGTAAGAATTAAGGCAAGTTTCACATTTGAAGGGCTTCGCTTTATCCGGATCGACATTGGACTCCTGATGAGCCTTACATATAGACAAAGTTAAGTATTTTCTGCCACACACGTTACATTCATAGACGGGTTTAGGTCCCTTGTGATGTTTCGTTCTCTCATGCTGTTTCAATCCGTCGTGGTTTTCATATGTTTTGTTACATTGGGCGCAGTGCCGATGAATTCTTCGGTTGTGGATCCAACACATTTTCACGTGACTTCGTAGAACCAGCTCTGCTGTGAATTCCCTGAAACACAGCTTGCATTTTACCGGATTTGTCTCGCTAACACCTGCAAAGTTAATTAGTTAAACATTAAACTGTTATTAGGTTGGTCTATGTTTACTTATTAATAGTACTGAAATAAGATTTAAAATTCATTTGCCTTCAAAATTGTGGGCCGTAGATAGTGGGTCGGGTTCCAGTACGATATAGTTGGACGGATTTTCTTCTTTTTGTTGCTTTAGCCATTCGCCAAGGGAAAATTCTTGCGGTTTACTGCTTACAGAAGAACGTTCTGCATATTTTCCGTGCACTATTCGATCTAAAAATTCAATACGGGAACACATGTGAATTCGTCCGGATACCCTGTCCTTGAATCCAGTTCTGCAGGCAGTGCAATTATATGGAAATTCCGGACCCGGAAAGTGATCGGTGCAATTGTGGTCGTTCAGACGTGCTTTATCTGGAAAAGCTTTTTCGCAAGGGACGCAATACCTGTGGACTTTCTTATGATATCGCCAGCACAATTTTACATGAGCTTTCACACTAACTTCGGAAGAAAGTCTTGCAGTACAAAGCATGCACTTTATTAGAGATTTTCTACTTATAGTTAAGGGCCCCGTTGCTTTGGTTGGGTCCGGATGGAGACGAATTACGTTTGACGATTTCCCTTGACGCTTTCTAAGCCATTCAGCAAGATCAACACGAATTACGTCATTATTAACATTAACGTCAACTTGTTCCGGGTCGGAATCTTCGGACTCTTCGGCTGAGGCAGTTTCAGCATGGTCGTACGTTTGGTGATTGCGCAGAAGTTCCGGAGTGTCGAATGTGAACTCACAAGGGACGCACCGTCGATGATTCTGTTTGTTGTGCCACCAACAATTTTCTACGTGATTCCTAACTTCGGGGTCACTAAAGAGAAGCATGTGACACAAAAGGCACGTAGCAGGGTGCTCCTCGTCGACGACAATGTTAGATGAGTCCAGGTCAATTATTGTTGGGTCAGGGTCAATTAAGATGACATTTGAAGACCCATCCAAATGCGTGCTTTGCTTTTGAAGGATCAGCCATTCTTTAAGAGGTTTATCGTAATTTCGTGGAATGAAGTCCAGGTTTGGCATCGAAATCGATTTGTGAACTT
>JAQFZC010001728.1:0-27376 GCA_034695205.1 Dicyrtoma fusca | reverse complement strand
AAACTAGTAAATATCACTTTTTCAAAAAGATCGAAACTAGTAAATAACACTTTTTCAAAAAGATCAAAACTAGTAAATATCACTTTTTCAAAAAGATCGAAACTAGTAAATATCACTTTTTCAAAAAGATCGAAACTAGTAAATAACACTTTTTCAAAAAGATCAAAACTAGTAAATATCACTTTTTCAAAAAGATCGAAACTAGTAAATAACACTTTTTCAAAAAGATCAAAACTAGTAAATATCACTTTTTCAAAAAGATCAAAACTAGTAAATAGCACTTTTTCAAAACAGTTAGAGCTATCAAGTAATACTATCAGAAGGTCAAAAAACTATAAATTACCATTTCCAAAAGCATTCAAAACTAACGATAAGTATATTACCATTACGAAAAGGTTAAAAAATAAATCACTTTTTCATTGAGAAATCATAAGTAAATCCAATTGCAGTATTGCATTAAATTAAATTATTTTGTTACTTTCGTTTCGTCCGTCGCCAGGTCTTTACACTGTTGACACTCCATTCCATTGGAAACTAATCAGATGCATGTTGTGTTGCACCTATGTAAATATGAAGATTTATATATAATTACATATTTATCTGCACTTAATTACTTATTTATTATTTTATTTTATGTATTTTATACTAAATGCAATAAATATAACTGACAGGATTGACAACGGAGACACGGAGATAGTACCTTGAGTTTGAAGTGCATTCCCTCAAAAATGTGTTTTTATCTCTCTGACAGAGTGCATTATTCAGATTGCCTTATCGCGTTGAAGCTTACCCATTACCAGAAAAGTAGATTATTATTTTTATTAATTTAATTAGATTTAACATTTTTTAGACCAAAAGTTGTATGTACTTACCACTACCCAGTTTACAATTAGTCAATTTTAACCATCCGCTTAGCCAATCCCGTGACCCTTAAAACTTCACTCAAAAATAAAAATTCACTCTTTTGATTAAAAATGACAATGCAACAAGCCAGCAATGTTGAAGTAAACACTTGAACGTTGAATAAAGTAGTAGTTGGCTACTATAATTAAACCTAATTACGCAAGAACGAGAGCCAGGGAAGCTTATAAAAGACGTTTTCCACTTATTTTAATTTTCATACTGTAGTAGTTTGAGCAACCGAACGGGAAGGTTCAAGAAATAGCTTAAAATATTATTCTTACGAATTGATTTTAAATCTGTAGGCACAAGTTAAAAATGGTTACGTTTACTTCACTCGTAGTTGTAGCCATTGTTGTGGTTACAATTTACTTTCTGTTTAATAATAACCCAATTAAAGGGTCAGGTAAAAAACTACCAGGTAATCAGAATAGTAGTTTAATAGAATACATTTTCTTTGTTCCATTAATTATTGCCTATATTACTATTAGGTATAATATAACTGAAATAATGTGTAATAACAATTTATGATCTAAAATTGTTCAAGGACCCAAAGGACTGCCTTATTTAGGAAGTATTTTTTCTGTAAAAGGCCGGTTGCACGAAACTTTCAGCAAATGGGTGAAACCTTACGGGAAAGTCTTCAGTGTCAAATTGCTAGGAAACGAGTGAGTAACTGTACTGTCAATATATAATTGAACCTATTTTTAGATAGCATGTTGTAAGGTACATAATAAATAATAATAATGTAAGTAATTTAATTTTAATTATTACAGCATTGTAGTAATTTCTGATCCACGGTTGGCACGCGAAGCCTTTAACAATCAGGCACTTCTTGGTCGTCCTCACAACGATTTTTTTGAAGCGTTTTCCAATGGGCGAAGAGGCAAGTTTAAAAAAAGACAAATCAGATTTAGTACTAAAAAAATAATAATATTTTGCTTCTGAATTACCAGTAATTACTCAAAAAGTTTTGTAAACACATGCATAGGCGTAATAAGCACTGATGGACCAGAGTGGGTTGAACAGCGGCGTTTTGCCCTTCGAAACCTTCGGGATTTCGGTTTCGGAAAAAGTTCCATGGAAGAGTCGATTATGGAAGAGGTCACCGAATTTAATGACTGGCTTAAATCCGGAGAAGGAACGCCAACGATGCTTGATCGAAAATTCAATTTTGCTGTTGTGAATTCACTCTGGAAAATTCTGACTGGAAACCGCCTGAAGCAAAATGACAAACAATTACACGATTTGCTCGTAACCGTACAGAAGTTAGTGGAAAGATTATTTTATTCATATTTTACATGCTTTTGAAACTGCAAGATGCGGTATTTCTATTCTTCGAAAAGGTGCAAAATCCATATTCAAATACAGAAATATTGTAAGATACCTAATCAGATATTGGATTTCATATTTTTGTAGGGGCCTTGCTCAAGTTAGCTCATCCCCTTTGGGCTTGTTTTTTCCAAAGCTAGTCCAGGCATTTCCAATTATGTCGGGCTGGGCGAACATAACAAACGGCATAACCGAACTTTTGGCTTTTATTCAAGGCTCTATTGACGAACACAAGGCTACGTTTTCATTCGATTTTCAGAGGGATTTCTTGGACGCCTATTTGAAGGAAATGAAAACTGCAAGTGATCCCAAATCTAGCTTTTATGGAGAATATGGAGGTATGTTAATACGCAAAAAGTGTGTGATGTACAGAAGTAAGCCTAATTTATTGCCTACTAATGCAATTATTTTCATTTTTAGCCAAATCCTTGGAATCAGTAATGTTGGACCTTTTCTTTGCTGGCTCAGAGACGACGTCAGCTACACTCACCTGGTCAATCCTCTACCTCACAACATTTCCAGAAAAACTAGAACAACTTCAAAAAGAAATCGATGCCGTTATTGGAAAAACGAGGATGCCTTCGTTATCTGATCGAGAAAAGTAATAATTGATTAAAGATTAGGGACGTATTATAAAATAACATTTTTTTGTATCCAGTGCGTGATTGTTTTCATTACTTTTACAGAATGCCCTACACCGAAGCTGTACTGTACGAGACACTTCGATACTCTTCTTTGGTGGCTCTCGGTGTCTTTCACTACTCCACTCAGAACACAAAATTATCCGAATATGACATTCCTAAAGGAAGCTGGATCTGTCTCAATCAATATCACATTCATAATGACCCGGAAATTTGGGGGGATCCAGAAAACTTCCGCCCTGAAAGATTCCTTAGTCAAGATGGAAAATCAGTGAAAAAACACGAAGCTCTTGTGCCTTTTTCGGTGGGTAAACGAATTTGTCTTGGAGAATCTTTGGCTCGCGATGAGCTGTTTTTATTCCTGACAAGCATCGTTCAACGATTTATTATTGAATTGGATCCTAATTCTCCACATCCTGGGTTGCAAGCTCCAAACAAACAATTTTTGCAGCCACCTAAATTTCATGCTATTTTCAAAGATCGTACTTAAATGTTATTTGAGTGCGTTTGTTACGCAACCTATCGATTTAACAGAAATCCACGTTGATTTGATTTGAAATATTTGTAGTATACATATGTATTAGAACACAGAGTAAAACCAATTAGCAATATGATGCATATCCTATATGTATTTACCTAATTAGCACCCTTGAAGTATGATTCACGTTTATTCGCGATTGGGGAGGCTGATATGTTGATGCCACTGAGAACCGGATCGCAGTGAAGAACGGAGGAGTGAATCTTGATGAGTTGTAGGCCTCGATGGATTGTTTGCTGGGACTCCGAAATCCGAATCGTAAATGTGGGAAGGACTAGTCTTTCCTCATGGAGTAGCTGCTGGTGAGAATGTGAGGCGTGTCACTTAGTAGAGCTTGGCCGCATGATGTGGCAAATGTGCGGGAGCATTGTATATGTGTAAGAATGTTTGAATGAGGTCCTTAGAAATAACTATAGATTGTTATTGATCCTATCCTAACACTTCAGCTATATGCTGGAATAAGATGAACGTCGAGTTCAGGCTTGGCAAAGTGAGATTTGTGGAAGAATATTTATTACAACTAAGTCGGTGTAAGTGTGATCTCCTTCTGATTAGGAGGGAGCAGATTACAATTATGGAGCATGGATGCTCGGTGTAAATGTGTGTGTGTGTATGTGTCATGTGGCTTGCAGTGAGCGCTACTGTCGGTTCTCGTTGAGGATCGACAAGTGGTGCAGTAAGAGAGGCGAGGCAGGACGAGCCTGCCAACTGGTGAGCGAGACTGGAGTCGACGTGGCAAATGTGCGGCATAGTTTAGGCCCCATGCACATGTGAGTTGTGCATGGCTCCTTGAACGAGGGGCTTAACACACCCTCCTCCCGATTGGTGAGGAGTTTATCCCGAAACTTTATTGGAAAAGAAAATCAAAAGCAAGGCCAACTGAGAAGTGGCTAAAAAAAATTCTAAATTTTTTAAAAGGGAACCGTTCAAAGGATAGGGCCGCATTTGCGTCGTCCAGCCTGGCAAGGAAAAAAACAAAATATTGCCAAAATCAGGCCTTATTAATAAATCAATTATGAGAAGTAATGTGTATAAATGGAATAATCAGTTCGAAAAAAAAACATTTTTTAAATTAAGATGTAATGGTGGGGACGCAGCCCCAAAATAAGTAAATTGTTTTTAATATGTACACTGCACTGCACTTTACGTTCGCCGTCGAAGGTTGTACTTCGCTGCTGTTGGTGAGTTGACTGGTAGGCCTCGAGAGGCGAAGGCAGCAAAGTGGGGGGAGGTCTTTGGGTCCCTCCAAGGTAAAACGTCTGAGGCAGGACCCGATGCGTCCAGTGAGGCGGTGTCCTGTGGAGGATGTCTGGAGGCTGGTGCTCCGGTTGTAGATCGGGAGAAGAACGGCCGAATGTTTTCTACGTTCACCGTGTTGGTGAAGATACGTCCACGGCGTCTCCCTTCGATGCGATACACATTGTTTGGAAGTGTAGCGATGATGGACACAGGGCCACGGAAGAGTAGGGCAAGCTTGACGGAGGTGCCGCGGCGCTGATTGCTGTTCCGTAGGAGGACGAGGTCACCGACTTCAAAGTGGAAGTCGCGGCGGCTGGCGTCAAACCGCTGAGCGTACTGCTGTTGATGCTGTTGCATGGTGGCACGGGCAATTGTGCGGGCACGTACCAAGTTGGAGTGAATGTCCTTCACTACCGGGTCGGTGATGGTCGGATGGAGATTGTCCGATGGCAGACGGGCCTCCTGGCCGTGGAGGAGGAAGTAAGGGTTGTATCCATGGCTTGCGGATGGACTTGTGTTCAGCGCAAAGGTGACCGCAGGCAGGAAGCATGCCCAGCCCTTCTGGGAGGCAGCTGTGTAGGAGCGGAGGCACTCGTTGAGAGTGCTTTGAGACCGCTCGACAATCCCTTGAGTCCGTGGATGGTGGGCGGTGCTCACAACGTGATGAATGCCGCTGACGGTGTTGAGCTCCGCGATGATGGAGTTAGTGAAGTCGGTCCCGCGATCGCTCATAAGGGTACAGGGGGTTCCACACTTCGTAATTACCTCATAGTAGAGGAATTTTGCAGCGGTGACAGCGGTGCAGTCGGCTGTTATGACGGCAATGAACCATTTAGAGAAGGAATCCGTTAAGGTGAGGATGTACTTCTTGCCCGAGCTTGAAGTGGCAGGTCCTCAGAAGTCGATCTGGACGGTGTCAAACGGTGCAGCGGGGACGTCGATGAAGGACATTAGGCCCGCGGAGCGGACACGAGAAGCTTTAGAAAGCTGGCAATGGTTGCAGGACTGGACGTATTGGGCCACATCCTTCTTGAGCGTTGGCCACCAGTAGCGAGCTCGGAGCTTGGCCATTGTCTTCTTCATGCCCAGGTGGGCTTCAGTGAGGGGCGAGTCGTGAAACACGCGAAGGAGAGTTCACACAAAGTTCTGCGGGACGTAGAGCTTGTCAATTCCGATTCCATGTGATGCCTTATAGAGGCAACCATTATGGAGGGTGAACTTCCTGAGGTTTGATTCCGTGGCGGAATACATGGTGAGCTCTGTTATGAGTGTTGCAATTACAGGATCCCCAAGTTGTACCTGGAGGAAGTGGGCCGCATTACTTGTGAGGGAGACGATATGCAGATCCTTGAATGCTTCATCTGGCTCGGGAGGGTCCAGTGGCTCTCGTGATACTGCAGGCTCGGGAGAGTTCAGCGGCTCGCGTGATAGAGCGTGCCCGGGAGGGTCCATCGGCTCTCGTGATAGAGCGTGCCCGGGAGGGTCCAGTGGCTCTCGTGATAGAGCGTCCGCTAAGGCGTTCTTGGGTCCCAAATTGTGCAAAATCTCTGAGATGTGAAATTTGGAGAGTTTCAGTTGCCAGCGAGCCATCCTGGGTGTCATAGGCGTCTTCTTTGCACGCAGTATCGAGAGGAGACCAGCGTGGTCGGTCTTGACCTGGAATAGGATTCCAAGGAGGAAGGGTCGCCATTGCTTGAGGGCCTCAATAATGGCCAGAAGCTTCTGCTCCAGAGAGCCGTAATTGCGTTCTGCGGGCTTAAGCTTCCGTGACAAGTATGCCACGGGCTTCCAGACAGGTTGGCCGCTGGCATCGTGCTGCTGGAGGAGAGCTGCTCCGAGTCCTTCGATGAAAGCATCCGTCTGGAGGATCGTGGGCCGGTCGGAATCATAGTGGTCGAGGCACGGTGGGCAGGTCAGTGCTGCCTTAAGTTCAGTGAAGGCTTCTTCACAGGCGTTGTCCATATGGAATGAGACGTCGGCACGTAGGAGCTCAGTGAGAGGCAGCGAAATTTTGGCTACTCCTGGGATGAAGTTCCGGAGGTAGTTGACCATGCCGAGGAACCGCTGGAGCTTCTTCTTGGTAGTGCGCATTGGCCAAATAGCAACAGCCTGGAACTTCTTTGGGTGTGCGTGGATGCCATTGGCATCAATGACGGCGCCGAGGATTTCGGCCCGTGTCTAGAGGAACAGGCATTTGGATGTCTTTAGCTTGAGGCCAGACTCCCGGACTGCCTCAAAAATGAGACGGAGCGCCGTGAGGTTGAGGTCATAGGTCGTGGAAGGACAGATGACGTCATCCAAGTAGTGGACGCAGACTTCGCACTGGAATTTCTTCAGTATGGTCATCATGACGTTGGAGAAGAATGCCGGAGCATTTGATACCCTCATAGGCAGAACTTTCCATTGGTAGTGGCCATGGCGGGTGTTGATGGCAGTCTTCGAGCGAGATTCGTCATCCAACGGCACCTGGTTGTAGCCGTTGTCAAAGTCCAGGGTGGAGAATATCTTCTTCCCTCGGAAGCGCTAAAGGATGTCCACTAGAAGCGGAAGTGGAAAAGCCATCTTCTGTGTGACTGCATTGAGGTTCCTGAAGTCATTCAGGATCCTGTATTCGATCTGTCCAGTGGTCGGATTGACCTTTTTAGCACAAAGAAAGGGCGGAGAATTCCATGGAGAGTAGGATTCCTCGATTTTCCTTTCCGCAAGGAGCTGCTCTGTGGCTGCTTGCATCTTTGGGTGCTCCTTTTCAGAGACACGGTGATTGCAGACTCGGATAGCTCCAGTATCGATGTGGAAGGCCTCCCCAGGCCAAAGTCCGGCTGGAGTTCCTTTCCAGCGAAAAACATCCTGGAACTCAGTGATGAGGGCCTTCAGTTGTGCTATGTACTAAGCAGGTTATCGAGCTCTGTGGTGAGCTGGACTACCGAAAGTATGGGGGCTGTGTTGGCAACGGCTGTAGCAAGCGCGTTGACCTGACGGAGTCCTGAAGTGGGCAATTCTGTGATGATGCGGCTCCACTCCTGCTGACTAAGAAGTTGAGCTGTTGAGAGACGAGTATTCGCCTGGATGGTGATAACGTCGTTTGACGGGTTGTAGACCCGTATGGCCTGGGTTGTCTAAGACATGACGAAGTCTGGGATGTCCAGGGACTGAATCCTCCGGGGCTGCAGGCTGATGGCGTTGAAGGTCGAAGGCTTCGGCTCCTGCAGGCTGACTCCGGGGAGGACCGTGACGGGATGAGGGTATCCGACTGAGGGTCCACTTCCACCCACCCAACGGCGTACAAGCGAAGAGTGGCTGACGTCGGGGTAGTGAGTGAAGGGGTGGGCTTGGGCTGAGGCCAAGGCTTGCGAGTTCCATTCTGGATCCGGAAGGCTGGGGGCGCGACCACCACAGCAGGTATATGAGCCGGAGCCTGGTGCTCCGCGGCTGAGATGCGATGAGTATCGGCTTGAGTGCGCTGAGGAGCGGCTTGAGAGCGCTGCGGATCCTGGTGCTCTGAGGCTAAAATGGACACTGTGCCATGAACTTCGACGGAATGTGCACTTTCTGAGTTTTCGAAGGAGGCCACGAATGCGGGAATGGGGTCATGGGGTTGACTTCGACCACCGTTGGCAAGTCTTGAGTGTCGACTCTCTTGACTGGTTGATGATGGCAGGTCAATGGCTGTGGATCGAGGGGCGCTGATGT
Source organism: Dicyrtoma fusca (assembly GCA_034695205.1). Taxonomy (NCBI): domain Eukaryota; kingdom Metazoa; phylum Arthropoda; class Collembola; order Symphypleona; family Dicyrtomidae; genus Dicyrtoma; species Dicyrtoma fusca. The sequence goes on along the minus strand of JAQFZC010001728.1, from coordinate 19,036 downwards.
GGGGAAGTCTTGGCTCCGCGACTGCCAGTCCAACGATTAAGCGTTCCTTATCGTTTGACGGGGGGGGAAGGGTGTGGAGCCCATGGCACGGAGCCATGGGAAGATGAATGAAGGCTTCGGTCCGAAACGAGGACATCAACGCTGTGTGCTTCCATAAAGTCGGAGCCCAGGAGTAGTGGGGCCGCCAAATTTGAGATGACGAGAAAGTGATGGGACAGCAAGTGGTTGTTGAAGGCAATGGCAGTGGTGACTTCGCCATGAATGGGCACTGGATTCTTATTAAAATCCGTGACCGGGCCGAAGGCGTAAGGCCTGATGGGGAGGTTTAGCAGGTGAACTAGCTCCGCATGGATGGTAGAAACTGCACTGACGCAGTCCACCATCGCAGATGTTGCTTTTCCTTGCACGGCGGTAATGATAAAGATGAGATCTTGAAAGACTGGGAGGATAAGATGAGGCTCCGGTGTCTTGGTGCCGGAGGCCCGGGTCGGCCGTAGCGTGGATACGCGCCTGTGTCCGTGGTCGTCGTCAGGGGGAGAGGTGGGCCAGTTGTGATGCTGAGTGTGGGGGCCCCATCCTGCGCACATACTGTCTGTTTCCCTTTTGATTGTAGGGAGAAGCAGAGGAAGGATTACCTTGCTGCTGCTGCTGACGATTGTTGTTGTTGCCCCGGCGGTTGCGATTGGACTGACAGTTATTGTTGCCACCTCCCTAGGCCCGGAGGCGGGAGCGGCAAACCGTCGCCTTGTGACCCCTCTTGTCACAGTAATGGCAGGTGACCTTTGGGTCATACTTGGATTTGGTCTTGTCTCCTTGTTGACGGTTGTTGTCTTGCTTGCAGGACTGTTGATTGGGACGTTGAAGATCATTGATTTGCTGGACAGCTCCTGTGCCCAAGCTGGCATATCCGATGGAGAGGGGGCCTTAGTGGGCGGGGCTTTGCTGGAGCCGCGGCTGTTGGATCCCATAAGGGCATCTAACTTAGCATGGAGCGCTTGGAGCTCCGCTTCTTGTTTGGCCACAATGGCGTGAACGGAGGAGGGGGAATCTTCGTCTTCCAGCCGTTGAGTGCCTCCAGCGGTGTAGAGTTGGAAGAGAAGCAGCAGTTTAACAAGGAAATTGGGCTCATTTTGGCGGAGGAGAAAACGGTGGACTGCATTGGTGCAGTTCTGGTGAAGGGCCTTGAGGATGACCTCGTCTGCGACAAGAGTACGGTGGGGGGCCATTTCGTAGAGGATTCGCTGGTAGAATTTTACCAGGGATTCCGTGAGGAATTGACGTTGGCCAAGGATCTCCATCGGTTCCACGATGGGATCTGGGTCATCAGTGGCACACTCGTCCTCCACCTTCTTTATAAAGACATCGAATGTTGGGGCATTGAAGTCAAAGTCCGGGTCGTGGAGGGCAAAAAATTGCTGAGCTGTGGGGCTGAGGAAAGCTTCTCGGAGCTGAATCTTTCTAGCCAGGTGACTAAGGGAGGTGCCGTTGGCCCAGCGCTTGTAGCGGGCGAGGTACTCCTTTAGTTTGCGATGCGTCATGCGTTCTGCGTAGATAGGAGCCCGAAGAGGAGGGGCTTTGGTGGCCATGATCGATGCTGTCGGGTGTGGACGATGCGTAGAGCCCGAGAACGGCGGCAGAAGCTGTAGAGAGCTGGCCTTAAGAACAAAGGGGGCCGGGGGGCACGTGGAGCACTGGAGCAGAGGTTAGTGACGAACGAAGAAAGCTGGTGGACGAGGTGATCCCACCAGTACAAGGTTGAGGCGCCAAAAAAGGTGCTATTATGGAGCACCGGCCGAGGACGGACAGAGATGTCGGATAAATAGCCTGGCGTATAGAGCTGATCCGTGCGCTCCAATTGCGCTAGTGTAGACAGGGATGAGCTGCGAGAGGTGGGTGGCTCTAAGCCCTCCAAGTGGGCAGTTGTAATGAGGGATAAACTGCTTAGAGAGAGAGGGTCCAAGCCCTCCAATTGGGCAGTTGTAGAAAGGGATGAACTGCTCAGGTTGAGAGGGTCCAAGCCCTCCAAGTGGGCAGTTGTAAAAAGGGATAAACTGCTAGTAGGCAAGGCTCCGAAGAAAGTGGCGGCTCTTTAAGAGAAAAGAATTAAAGAATGGCCGTCCGGAGGTAGTGGCTTGACCTCAGACGAGGTGGCGGCGTCACTAATGCAGGCGTCGGCAAATGACGCGGCAAGCTCGTCCTCAAGTGAGCTGGCTGACGGAAACCCGTCGTCGTAATGGACGGTGTTGAAGTCCTGCTCAGAGACAGTGGGACTATCGTTGGAGGACACCGCTGGAGAAGTAGTAGTTGTCCCTCGATGGGGCTGTGGGGGAGCCGGATGAGCGGTGGGACTTGAGCCAGAAGTGGAAAAAAGGGAGGACGTCGAGTCTTCGCCCTGGGGGTAGAGGGTGGAGGCTCCAAAAGAAAATCCCATGGCGTCAATGGTGGTGTCGTCTCCAAACTTGAGTGTGTACTACGGGTCGAAAGTGTCGACAAATGAAGCCGAAGGAGAGAACTGGTTGGTTCTTCGGATGGATGATAGGTGGCCGATCGCGGCGGGCACAGGCGAGAAAACAAGTGGGAGCACCGGTGAAGTACTGCGTGAAGGCTGAGATTCCGTGGAGTGAGCGCCAACTGGTAAACTGGAATTTAATGGCTCGGACGGTGGAGGTTGAAACGGAATCCGTAGGTCAAACTTCCCTGGTGGAAACGGATTGGTCAAGGAGTAACGTTCCTGTAGTTCGTCGCGAGTTGTGAGTTCCTGTGCAAGTAGTGTGAGGTCAGAAAAACAAAAGTGTCCTAGAAATCAACCCAGCAAAGGTCAGGGCCGTAAGCAGATCGAAAATGAAGGTTACGGGTTCCTGCAGGGCAGTAAATGGAGGAGGAACTGCTCCGCATCGGCGAACGTCGGAGCACTGGCTGAACGACGTGGCTTTAATGCGTGAAATAGCGTTAAAGCAAAGTAAACCTTGCGGCTGTGCCTCGGCAAAAGTGGTGAATAACGGCCAACAACAAACAAAAACAAAACAAATGATTAAGACCAGCAAAAAAAATTAATGTTAGATGGATTTAGTAAATTAGATGTGATGCGGAGACGGTTATTTGTGACAGGGCGATGAGAAGCACTGATGGCCGGACGCGCGGTCGGGTCATAAAAGTTCAAAAAATCCCCGATGGGGTTTCTCAAACAAGTTAAGCACGAAAACTAAACAGCACCACAATTCAATTTTTAAAAAAGTAAATGGCACAAAACGTCAATCAAATAAAGAGTCAATGGCACAGAATAGCGTCGAGCACTGTGGATATACGATAAAATCCGTCGTTGGGTGAGCCGAAGTAGGAGGGCGGCAGTCGACAGGAGCTCCGAGAGGGCGAGAGGGCTCGCGCTAAAACGGCAAACAGAAGATAAGTCAGAACGGGCGCCGGCGACGTGAACCCACAAGCAAAACACAGAGAAGGAGCTGGGGAAGCCAAAAAGGTCACGTCCAGGTCATCCACAGTTGAAAACAGCAGCCACAAAACACAAAAGTTGGGTTGCTGTTTGGTGAAGACAAAAACAGAAAAAATAAAACAGACGAAAGTGTGAAATATGGTATGTTTGTGTGTGAGTGAACTAGGTGTGTGTGGAAATTGATATTTTGGAAATGTCGAAACTACACAGCAAGTTTCCAGTCGGCTGTATGTTGAAACGTGCTTACGTGCTGGAAAACAAACGGGCCGATTGTTTCGAAAAATCGGGGAAAACACTGAGAAGACCGGAATAAAACACGGCGCATTCACTAATTGCTATGGATCCTATCCTCACACTTCAGTTATATGCTGGAATAAGATGAACGTCGAGTTCAGGCTTGGCAAAGTGAGATTTGTGGAAGAATATTTATTACAACTAAGTCGGTGTAAGTGTGATCTTCTTCTGATTAGGAGGGAGCAGATTACAATTATGGAGCATGGATGCTCGGTGTAAATGTGTGTGTGTATGTGTCATGTGGCTTGCAATGAGCGCCACTGTCGGTTCTCGTGGAGGATCGACAAGTGGTGCAGTAAGAGAGGCGAGGCAGGAGCCTGCCAACTGGTGAGCGATACTGGAGTCGACGTGGCAAATGCGCGGCATAGTTTAGGCCCCATGCACATGTGAGTTGTGCATGGCTCCTTGAACGGGGGGCTTAACAAGATATAACTTCATCATTAAATCTTCAAAACATTTATTCAAAAACATTGTTCCATGGTAAATTGCAGTAGAGATTTCTGTTTTGGAATTTCTATTATATTTTTACTATGTGAATCCCTTGTGAAGGAGGACAACAAGAAATGAACTCATGTCTTTGTACTAGCCGAAGAACCTAGGGTCAGTATAGAAGGCGTTTTGGTAACATTTGTTCAAATTCCAGGGTAACAGATGAAAACGCTCCTCAGTGAGTTTGATGGCTAATTATAATGAGCAAATGTAAAAAATCAACCATGGTGCAACAAAAATGACTTTTTTGAAAACTGGAATTTTTCATTATTTTCGACTAGTAATGGCACATTTAAAAATTGCATGTTAATTTGCATTTGATTTGTCACTTGCTGAAACATGTTTTCAAAATTGTTTTTTTCTCACTCATAGCAAACAAGATGCCGCAAGTATAAGGACACGTGTAAAGATGGACACATATACACAAAAGCACTTAACAAAATATGCAAGGTGAAAGGTTTACGTAAAAAGTAAGGTATAAAAATGTATCTATGTACAGAGAAAAAAAGGTGACGGATGGTAAAGTATGCCAAACTCAAAAATTATGGTGAAAATAAATTCCCACTTTCACACATTTTTGTTTTGAAAAAGTTAAGTGTACAGAACAATTTGGAACAAAAACTCATTTTTTCTTGACTTATTTCATTTAGGCCATAGTAGCAGAAGCTCGTACATATTTAATACATATTCTAGGAACGGATGATGACAACTTCTGTAATTTACAATGAAGTCCTGACCTTCACCTTCAATTTGAGAAAGACGGTTCCTGGGGTACGAAATGTTTACTTTACCCTTTTATAAACAATAAAAATGTTTATGTATAACAAACAAAACTGGATTTTAGTATATGCATTTGCTTTTATACTATAACTATAAGGAACGATCGTTTGAGTCATACGTGTTACTATTGTGATTGGCTTCCTTGTTGAGGCTGGAGGATGAATACCACATCGACGATATTGTAATCCTACTCCACAAAATAATGTTGAAGAAGATGATGACATAATGACATTCCTCTCTATAATATTGCCAATTTTATAAATGAAGAAGTTCGATTTTTATTTCTAAATGAAGTTGCTACCAATCCTCTCTTGGGGAATGAAAAAGCGGGTCAAGAAGTTGCCGCTGTTGGTGTTTTAGCACTTGTGGTGCTGATCCTCAGATAATTGGTCAAACATCTTCTGGTCGCATCATCCGCAACCCAGATTGGTATGTCGGATAGTTTCAAATTATGTTAAATGTACTTTACACTTTTGACACGATAATATAATTACTTACTTCATTTGTAGCATCAAGGATGTTTGCCCAATTTTATTATTGATTTTGTGAACACTATTATTTATTGATGAATTAATTTATATGAGAAAACAATTATAATTCCTGTTCATATAAGATGCGATGTATTTGTCTTTCTTTGATACGGATCAGTTGAGTTTCAGACAATGAAATTCAGTTTTTGTAACTAATGAAATATAACTAAATGTAATATGGAACCAACATTTGACTTTAATGCATGTCTATGCTACGCAATGTAGTTGGAATAGCACCTATAGAGTGCCCAAAACCCAAGTTCTTTCAATTAAATTAAATGGTGTTTTGTAAACTACTTTTAAAGTATGAAATACGGATTGTGATCCATATATATGTTTTTCAAAGTCTAAAAGTGTTCAGTCTACTCCCATGTAGACTTCCACAATTTTTATTTCTACGTATGATTTAAAAATTAATTTCACATTAATTATGTACTACTATAATATTTCGAATTATTCACCAAACTAAACATTACAGCCATTATTGCTTTAAAGTATGTTGAATGTTATAGGTATTTCTAATTACTTCTAATTACTTACTACTTACCGATGGCTACAAATTCCGTGCAACTATGTAGTTCACATTCGTGTACACTTTACATTTCTCAATACTTACACTTACATGTATGTACACACCTTAATAATTAACTTTGTCACATTCACAATTTAATGTCGCATGGCTATTAAGATTCCATAATTAATCTAATTTATATTAGTTCAGGGTTTGGACTTTCAACTGTTATCCATAGAAATGCAATGAATGTAATTGCACAATTTAATTACCTACTTACTCATCTCAGCGATTTTAATATGCCATGCCGTAAAATCTAAATTACAACCAAATTCCTAAATCTGCCTCACTCTTCCCTCAGAATCCACAACCTACGAGTTGAAACTAATCAGAAGCTTACTGACTGCCACAGAAGAAAGACGAAATCCCATTTTACTTCTCAACTGATGTATACTTTTCCGACCTGAACCATTCACACATCCAACCACACAATTTTAGGAGTTTAAAATACAAACTTCAATCTGTACTTTAGTTAAGTCTTGACGCAATTAAATCTTATTCTAATCTACGAATTAATCCTTATTTGTCTATTAAATAAACACAAATTATTCGGTTTTGTAAATTGATGAGTTTCCCACGACGAATTACACTGCACTTTTTCGATCGACATTCAACGTCTCATATCCGAAGTTTCACTTTTAGTGTTTGTTTTTGCCGCTAAACATTAGTGGCGCCATCGCAGGGGATTTGTGTCCTGAAAATTCACAAAATTACGAACTTCTGGTTAGTGTTTGTGCCCAAAAATAAAAACTTTAAAATCTAAGTGAAATTAACATTTAAACGATGTAATATAGTTAGCAGTAACTCACCTATCACATTCAATCATGACTAAGGAATCAGATGCACCAGCGCAGCTCAAAGCAGCTCGTCTGAAAAAGCTAAATTGCTTAGACGCTCAATTCAAAGCTCTAGGAACGTGTATCGCCGAATTGCCAGCAGTTTGGTAAAAAAAAGCAACGAATCCAATTCCATATGAGGAAGTCACAGTCAACATTCAATCGATTATGAAGTTACAAGACCAGCTCACCAAACTGGAAATGCAAGTTCTTTCTGTCGTCAAACCTGGAGAGGAAGAAAAAACGTCCACAACAGAGTTCGACAATCTCAGTGTCCAAATTTACAATATTCTCGCATCTGCAACCAACATAAAAGATAAGTACGACCTACAAACTAAACAACAACGAAAAAATCGAGACGACGCAAATGCCATTCCAACTTATTATTTGAAGTTACTAAAATTAACTATACCTCCCTTTGACGGCGATCCTACGATGTTGAGTTTCTTTATTGATCAGTTCAACGCGACAGTGCACAACAATATTCAACTTGCGGCTGTCCAGAAGTTACAGTTCCTCAAGTCTCTTATGAAAGGGTCTGCCTTGGCACTCATCAACGGATTCACACTGACACGTCAGAATGATACAGGCGCTTATGATTTACTTACTGAACAATTTTCCAATTTGCGACAAATCGTTACCGCACATTTCAATCGTTTTTTCGATATCCCAGTAATGGCGAGAGAAAGTGTCAATGATTTAATTAAAATGGCTGATGTCACGGCTGAAGTGGTACAGTCCCTCAAGGTCTTACAAGTTCAAGTGGGGGATGCCATTCTCATTCATATTTTGGTAAATAAACTTGATTACTCTACTCGGAAGGAGCGGGAGTTCTCGCTGTAGGGTGATACTGCAATAAAGGAACTAAAAACAATTAATGAGTTCATTTTACAGAAAATACGGGCATTAAAAACATGTCCAACCAAGAAGCCACCATCAACACCAAACCCCACAAAGCCCAATCCACAACAATCCAATACATCTGCACCTCGCAAGTGTCAATTCTGTGAAGAAGCTCATGCTGTGTGGCATTGTGAAAAGTTCAAAGAGCTTTCCATCCAAGAAAGAAGGGATGCACTCATGAAGAAAAAGAAGTGCCTTAACTGTCTTGCCACCGGTCACATCATCAGTGCTTGTACTCGAGGGCCTTGCAAGAGAAGTCAGAAAATGCATCACACGCTTCTCCATTCATAATCAAGGTCATCAGGGTCGAATCCAAAATCAAATCCATCCACCAATGCGGTGGAATGTTCAGGTCAACCGCAAGGTGACCTTCCAGGGTGCAACGTCCTACTATCCACTGCCGTGGTGAATGTAGAAGATTCCGATTGAAATCAACAAAACGCAAGACTTCTACTAGATCCCGGCAGCCAAGTGAATCTCATTAGTGAGAAGTTCGTGAAACTCTTGAATCTACGAAGAAAAAATTAATCTGTATCCATTGATGGCATTGGACAAGACAGCTTGTCCACTGAGGGACTTGTTACCATTGTAATCACATCCCAGCACAACATACACTGGTCACGACAGATTGAGTGTTATATTTTGCCGAAAATTACGAGCAATCAGCCTCATCAAGTGTACAACAAAACAGAATGGCCTCATCTTAAACACTTGCAACTGGCAGATGAAAACTTTCATCGCCCGAATCCAGTTGACATCCTGCTAGGATGCTCAATTTTCAACGAACTTATTTTTTCTGGAAACGTAGTTGGGCCTCCGCGCACTCCACATGCCCTTTTCGGATGGAACTCGGATGGGCGGTCTTAGGAAAGGCTGCCACGAAGTCAAGATCGATTTCTTGTCTTATTACCGCAGTTAATTTTGACCTACAACGCTTTTGGGCTCAAAAAGTTCCAGGAGAAGAAAAATGCAGTTGTGAAAGAGCAATGTGCGAGCAACAATTCGCTTCAACGGTTTTTCGACGTCAGGATGGCACCTATTAACTTAAACTGCTATTCCGTCCACATGCTAAGCTGCTTGGTAATTCCAAAACCCAAGCCATCAGTCGTTTGTTCCACGTTGAGCGGCGTCTGGAGAAACCACAAGAAATTAAAGAAACATACAATCAAACCATGAATGAATTCTTTACACTCAAACACATGGAAAAGGTTCCACATGAAGACAGGAGTGAATCGGTAACAAACTGCTTTTATTTACCTCATCATTTTGTAGTTAAAGAATCCTCAACATCCACAAAGCTCCGAGTTGTCTTTGATTTCTCTGCTAAATCCTTGACCGGAATATCTCTCAATGATAAGTTAGTGGTTGGACTGACGATCCAGCCCACACTTTATTCTACACTTCTTAGCTTCCGGCTTCATCCCATAGCATTATGCGCCGATATCAAAATGATGTATTGTATGATTGATGTGCATCCAGATGATACAGATTTCCTTCGAGTTTTCTGGAGAGACTCCTTCAAAACCCATTAAAGAGTACCGCCTTACTCGGGTTCCCTTTGGTTAGTCATCATCTCCCTATTTAGCCATCAGAACAATTCAACAATTAGCAAATGACGAACAACAGACTTATCCGATGGCATCACATGTAACACAAAAATATTTGTACGTAGATGACCTACTCTCTGGAGCTGGAAGTGTGAAGGAAGCGCTTCATCTTCAAAGTTAACTTATTGCCATTTTGAAATCAGGAGGGTTGGACCATTGCAAATGGTCGAGCAATCATCCAAATCTACTTGAATCTCTGCCCCAAGCGAAGCAGGAAACCGATCTTCTACTTGAAATCGAATCAACAAGTGCAATCAAAACACTTGGAGTCAAATGGAATCTGGCGACAGATAACTTTAACTTTACAGTCAAGATTTCTCCTGAAGCTCAGTACACGAAACGGTCAGTCCTGTCATTCATCGCAAAACTCTATGATCCACTGGGATGGCTTCAACCCACCGTGGTGAAGTCCAAATTATTGATGCAAAATTGTGGAGAAGTAAGATCAAGTGGGATGAGCTCATTCCAATTGAAGTTCGAAGGCAGTGGGAGTTGTATCTTGAGCAGCTTCCGGTCCTACAGCAAATCAAAATCTCTAGAATTATTTTGCCATTCCATCACCTTAGCATCGAGTTGCATGGTTTCTCTGATGCCAGCAGCAAAGCATACGAGGCTGTTGTTTACATAAAGGTCTAATTGAAAAATGATGTTTTTAAATCAATTTTACTTACTTCTAAATCAAAGGTGGCTCCAATCCAAAGCATGACAATTCCACGACTAGAGCTGATGGGAGCGCTGCTCCTCGCAAAAATGATGAAATTCGTTGAAGATGCTATCAAGCTTCATTCCTTCAAAGTCCCATTCCCCAATAAGCACTACTGGACGGACAGCATGATTGTTCTTCATTGGATTGCGGCTAAATCTTCAAAGTGGAAGGAATTTGTGTCAATTTGAGTATCCAAAATCCCAAGTATGGCTCCAGCAAATACTTGGAAGCACGTTCGGACGAAAGAAAATTCAGCAGACTGCATATCCTGAGGCATTTATCCTTCAGAGCTGGAGAAACACAACCTTTGGTGGCAAGGTCTCGCGTGGCTCCAAGATCCCAAGTTATACGTCAGCAGTTCGTGTACCGTAGATCCGGATGCAGACCTGGAAATAAAATCAACTCACATTTTATTTCAATCTCATTGCGTTGCCATTCAACCATCATCAATCAATGAATATTCCAGTCTTACTACACTGAAACGGGTAACTGCCTACTGTTACCGTTTTCTTCTTAATGTGAGCCTTTAAAATGCAAGGCGAAATCTCAATCCGCTTTCAACACCAGAACTCTATTTAGCTGAACTTCACTGGGTTAGAAGAATTCAGGGGGAAGTTTTCTCGAACGAAATGATGGTGTTAAGAAACAATGATTGTCTACCACAACGAAGCAGACTGCATTCATTATTTCTCTTTATTGATGGACATGGCACACTTTGAGTTAAAGGAAGAATCCAAAATTCAGCAGTCAACGAAGGCCGCAAACACCCAATAATACTTCCAAGCCATCATCTCTTCACTGAACTTGTCATCCGTTACTTTCATCAGTCAAATCTGCATGCGGGTCCCACCAATACTCTTGCTCAAATCAGAGGAAAATATTGTATCTTAAAAGAGAAAATGATGGTTAGTAGATTTATTAATAAATGTGTTACTTGTCATCGTTTTAATTCACAGGCGGCTGAGCAACTAATTGGACAATTACCAACTTACCGAGTCAAGCCATGCCGTCCTTTCTAACACAAGGGCGTGGATTATGGTGGTCCAGTCCTCCTAAAAATTGCTGGAGCTAGACCAACTCGGGCTCGTCCGGATGTCACATACGAAGCGTATGTAGCACGTTTCATTTGCCTATCCACAAAGGCAGTTCATTTGGAGGCCGTGACAGGCCTCACCACAAAACATTTTTTGACATCGTTCAAGAGATTCATTGCTCGCCGTGGAAAGCGAGCTATGATGGTTTCGGATAACGGAACTTATTTTGAAAGAGCTGACAACGAGCTCAAAAGATTGCATAAGTTACCCAAGTCTGTTAAATTCAACCAGCAAATTGCCGGCCAATTATCCCAAGATGGCATAAACTGGTAATTCAATCCTCCCTCTGCCCCTCATCATGGAAGAATATGGGAAGCTGGAATAAAATCAATGAAATATCACTTCAAACGGATTGTTGGGAAAACAGCATTGACTTATGAAGAATTCTCAACTGTACTGGCTTAAATCGAATCAATTTTAAACTCCCGACCTCTGGGATCCCTGTCCAACAATCCAGAAGAATTTGTTCCACTCACACTAGGCCACTTTTTGATCGGAAGTCCTTTGACCTCAATCCCAGAATCCGACGTCACTGCCATCAAACTTAACTGACTGCCCCAGTGGCAGCTCATTCAACAAATCGTCCAGCACTTCTGGAAACGGTGGTCATCCGATCATCTGTCATCGCTTCAGCTGAGACCTAAACGGCAAAAGTCAAAGTCAAACATTAAGGTTAGTGACTTGGCTTTACACATCGAAAATAATCTACCCCGTCTCCATTGGAAACTGTGTCGCATTGTAAAAGTCCTACCTGGATCCGATGGTAAAGTGAGGGTCGTAGACATCAAAACACCAGATCAAAAAATCCACCGACAACCAATCTTCAACATCGTCACACTTCCCTTCGGTAAAGATGATGATTCCTTCTGAGATGAACTCCTTCCCCCCCATTTATTATTGAGTTGACCTACAGGTCAACGCCGCGGAGTATGTTCAGTCTACTCCCATGCTTTTTAGAAATAAAATTGTTTTTGTTTCTACGTATGATTTAGAAATTAATTTCACATTAATTATGTACTACTATAATATTTCGAATTATTCACCAAACTAAACATTACAGCCATTAATGCTTTAAAGTATGTTGAATGTTATAGGTATTTCTAATTACTTCTAATTACTTACTACTTACCGATGGCTACAAATTCCACGAAATGTTTTAATTGTAATTTTCTAGAGGCTTCGCCAAGGTCACTTCAACGCCCCTTGGCTTCTTTTGCCCAAACGTCATTAAAGCTTTTCCAGGGATAACGAGTTGGAACTGTTTTAACAAAGGAATGTCCGCCCTTTTGAGGTATATTCAAAAAGCTATTAACGAACATAGGGCAACATATTCACCAGATTATCAAAGGGACTTTGTCGACTCTTACTTAAAAGAAACTGGCAACACTACTGACCCACGGTCCGGCTTTTATGGAGAATACGGATGTAATGAAAACATAATTGATGATTTCATTAGTGAAGCAGAGTTGTTTAAGCTTAATTAAGCTTTTTATTTGCAGCGAAATCATTAGAATCCTTAATGCTGGACCTCTTTAATTCTGGGTCAGAAACCACTTCGAACAGTCTTACGTGGTCAATCGTGTACCTAACAAGCTTTCCCGAAAAACTAAAGAAACTCCTGGACGAAAAATTGATACCGTTGTTGGGAAAACGCGGCTGCCGTCATTATCGGACAAAGAACGGTAAATATAGATCACAAATGATCAAAATGCTAGCTTAATATTATGTAAATAAGGTTTTTAACGAGTTTTTTTAACCAATTTTTTGGGGAACCAGGCTATCTTATACCGAAGCTGTACTGTACGAAACCCTTCGATACTCTTCAATGGTGGCTCTCGGTGTCTTTCACTACTCCACCCAGAAAACAAAAATATCCTTTGACATTCCTAAAGGAACTTGGGTCTGTCTCAATCAATACCACATTCATAATGACCCAGAAATTTGGGGGGATCCAGAAAACTTCCGCCCTGAAAGATTTCTTAGTCAAGATGGTAAATCAGTCAAATAACACGAAGCCCTCGTGCCTTTTTCGGTGGGTAAACGAATTTGTCTTGGAGAATCTTTGGCTCGCGATGAAATGTTTTTATTCTTGGCAACTATTGTTCAACGATTTACTATTGAATTGGATCCTAATTCTCCAAAGCCAAGTCTTGAATCGCCAAATAAACAGTTTTTACTACCACCTAAATTCCATGTTGTTTTTCAAGATCGAAATACCGTTTAAATAAATAACTGGCTTTAATTGGCAAGTCATAAGTAAATTCAATTGCAGTGTTGCATTAAATTAGATTATTTTGTTTCTCTCGTTTCGTCCTTAGCCAGGTCTACACAGTGTTTACACTCCATTCCATTGGAAACTATCAGTCGTCCGTATGTTGTGTTGTACCTTAGTAATTATGCAGATTTGCATATCTGCACTTAATTAGTTATTTATTATTTTATTTTATCTTATACTGAGTGCAATAGAATGAATGACAGGATTGACAAATTGACAACTGATATTGAACCTACCTTGGGTTTGAAGTGATTTCCCTAAAAAATGTGTTTTTATCTGACAGAGTGCATTATTCAGATTGCCTTATCACATCACGTTGAAACATACTCATTACCAGAAAAGTAGATAAATACTTTTATTAATTTTATGCGGTACTAGATTTAACATGTTGTAGACCAAAGCTAGCCAAAAGTTGTATGTACTACTATCCAGTTTACAATTAGTCAATTATTAAGCATCCGCTTAGTCAATCCCTTGACCCTTAAAACTTCACACAAAAATAAAAATTCACTCTTTTGATTAAAAATGACAATGCAACAGCCAGTAATGTTGCAGTAAACACTTGAACGTTGAATAAAGTAGTTGTAGCTATGATAATTAAACCTAATTACGCAAGAACGAGAGCCAGGAAAGCTTATAAAGGACGTATTCCAGCTATTTTAATTTTTATACTGTAGTAGTTTGAGCAACGTAACGGGAAGATTCAAGAAATAGCTTAAAATATTATTCCTGCGAATTGATTTTAAATCAGGCCACACGTAAAATGGTGATGCTTACTTCACTCGTAATTGTAGCCATTGTTGTGGCAACAATTTACTTTCTGCTCAATACTAACCCAATTAAAGGGTCAGGTAAAAAACTACCAGGTAATCAGAATAGTAGTTTAATAGAATACATTTTCTTTGTTCCATTAATTATTGCCTATATTACTATAAGGTATAATATAACTGAAATAATGTGTAATGACAATTTATGATCTAAAATTGTTCAAGGACCGAAGGGACTGCCTTATTTCGGAAGCATTTTTTCTGTAAAAGGCCGGTTGCACGAAACTTTCAGCGAATGGGTAAAACTTTACGGGAAAGTCTTCAGTGTCAAATTGCTAGGAAGCGAGTGAGTAACTGTACTGTCTATAATTGTACTTATGTTTCGACAGCATGTTCTAAGGTACATATTATAAATAATTTAATTTTAATTATTACAGCGTTGTAGTAATTTCGGATCCTTGGCTGGCACGCGAAGCCTTTAACAATCAGGCACTTCGTGGTCGTTCTCACAACAATTTACTTGAAGCGTTTGCTAATGGGCGAAGAGGCAAGTTTAAAAAAAGACAAATCAGATTTAGTACTAAAAAAATAATATTCTGCTTCTGCATTAGCAGTAATTATACAAAAAGTTTTGTAAACACATGCATAGGCATAATAAGCACTGATGGACCAGAGTGGGTTGAACAGCGGCGTTTTACCCTTCGAAACCTCCGGGATTTTGGTTTTGGAAAACGTTCCATGGAAGAATCGACTATGGAAGACGTGAGCGAATTTAATGACTGGCTTAAATCCGTAGAAGGAGCTCCAACTATGCTCGATCGAAAATTCAATCTTGCAGTTGTGAATTCACTTTGGAAAATTCTGACTGGAAATTGTCTGAAGCAAAATGACAAAAAATTACACGATATGCTCGTAACCGTACAGAAGTTAGTGGAAAGATTATTTTATTCATATTTTATTTGCTTCTGAAACTGCAAGAAGTTGTATTTCTATGGTTCGAAAAGGTGCAAAATCCATATTTATTAGACAGAAATAATGTAAGATAATCAGAAATTGGATGTAATATTTGTGTAGGGGCCTTGCTCAATTTAGCTCCTCCCCAGTGGGCTTGTTTTTTCCAAAACTGTTCCAGGCATTCCCAATTATGTCGGGCTGGGCGAACATAACAAACGGCATAACCGAACTTGCGGCTTTCATGCAAGGCTTTATTGACGAACACAAGGCTACGTTTTCATCCGAATTTCAGAGGGATTTCTTAGATGCCTATTTGAAGGAAATGAAGACTGCAAGTGATCCCAAATCTAGTTTTTATGGAGAATATGGAGGTACGTTTATGCGCAAAAAGTCTTTGATATAGAAAAGTAAGCCTAACTAATAGTCAGTAGTAGTCAATCATTGCAATTATTTTCGTTTTTAGCCAAATCCTTGGAATCGGTAATGTTGGACCTCTTCATTGCTGGCTCAGAAACGACGTCAGCTACACTTACCTGGTCAATCCTCTACCTTACAACATTTCCGGAAAAACTAAAACAACTTCAAAAGGAAATCGATGACGTTGTTGGAAAAACAAGAATGCCTTCGTTATCTGATCGCGAAAAGTAATAATTGATTAAAGATTAGGGAGCTATTATAAAATTGCTTTTTTTTGTATCCAGTGCGTGATTGTTTTCATTGCTCTTACAGAATGCCCTACACAGAGGCCGTACTGTACGAAACACTTCGATACTCTTCTTTATTGGCTCTCGGTGTCTTTCACTACTCCACTCAGAACACAATATTATCCGATTTTGACATTCCTAAAGGAAGCTTGATCTGTCTCAATCAATATCACATTCATCAAGACCCGGAAATTTGGGGGGATTCAGAAAACTTCCGCCCTGAAAGATTCCTTAGTCAAGATGGTAAATCGGTGAAAAAACTTGAAGCTCTTGTGCCTTTTTCGGTGGGTAAACGAATTTGTCCTGGAGAAACTGTATCCCGCGATATAATGTTTTTATTCCTGACAAGCATCGTTCAACGTTTTACTATTGAATTGGATCCTAATTCTCCACATCCTGGGTTGCAAGCTCCAAACAAACAATTTTTGCAGCCACCTAAATTTCATGCTATTTTCAAAGATCGTGCTTAAAGGCTATTTGTGTGCATTGTTACGCAACCTATCAATTAAACAGAAATCCACGTTGATTTGATTTGAAATATTTGTAGTATACATCCAATAAAACACAGTAAAACCAATTAGCAATATGATGCATATCCTATATTTACCTAATTAGCAACCTTGAACTATGATTCACATTTATTTGCGATTGGGGAGGGTGATATGTTGATGCCACTGAGAACCGAACTGCAGTAAAGAGGGGGCACGGAGGAGTCGGTCGTGATGAGTGTGTGCTATGGAGGAGAGGACCTATTGTCCGCCCAAATCGGAAATGAAAAAGTGGGACTGCACTCCTTTTGCCGCCAAAGCAAAAGCGTAATAGCCAGCATTTAGTTTCAAACTGCAAACTGCACTCACCGCTGCTATCCGATTTTAAAACTCGCTCCGCAAGTAGCCACGCCTTAAGGTGGTTACTCAAATTGGTACAGTCCCACTTTTTCATTGCCGATTTGGGCGGACAATAGATGAGTTGTAGGCCTCGATGGATTGTGTGGTGTAAGTCATGAAATCGGGTTGACCAGAGTTCGGGTCGGATCGGGTTGCGATTTATTGACCCGAGGGGTAAACAGGTCGGGTTCGGGTATTTTATTTTATCCGAAAGAGGTATCGGATCGGGCTCGGGTATACATCAACACGACCCGACACCCGTACGGATATACGTTCGGGTTGGTCGGGTTTAAGCAAAACCTTGAAATTCTAGATTTCCTTTCCAACGAAAAATATTTAAGATTATTGTTGTTATTATTCTCACTATATTTTTGTTCCCGATAGAATGTAGTCTTTATTAATTTAACTTATTACCCATATACAGTTAAAATATAATATTAGTAGCGCCGTGGGCATCCACGTCGGGATCAAACCACTAAGCATTTATAATGTGAATGTGACTTTTTTTTTCCACTGCTCACGTAATATTGGCTTGTTCATTTGTGAGCATAGCTTTGAGACACTAAAATTCAAGTTCTCGTCGCTATCTATTAGCTGTGCGATTTTAATGTCGAAGTGGTATTTATTAATACTGACGATTTGATGGCTGGCCTTCTTCTGATCAAGTAGTTACAAGATTAGGAATATTATTGCTGTTAGAAATAGAAAGTATTTGATACTGCCATAACATGTAGAACTCAACTAAAGAAACCTGTTAAAAGGGTATAATACATTTTGGCCACCAGGAAGAAATGAGTTGGCCACCTAAGTGAATTAAATGGTAAAAGGATGAATTTGCCACCAGTGATTTCAAACTTGCACCATGTAAGCGGGTGCGGAAAAAGTGGAATTTGTTTTGCTCGTTTACTAACATTCAAGACGCTAAA
The DNA here is from genome assembly GCA_034695205.1 of Dicyrtoma fusca. NCBI lineage: Eukaryota > Metazoa > Arthropoda > Collembola > Symphypleona > Dicyrtomidae > Dicyrtoma > Dicyrtoma fusca. The sequence goes on along the minus strand of JAQFZC010001728.1, from coordinate 1,265 downwards.
ACGTTTGTAGCATCCGAAACTGACTGGGTGTATCATTCCAGGAAGGCATCTGCAAGTAGAGAGAAGCTATTTTATGTGTGCAGGCATGATAAAGCATGTAAGAGGTAATTACCTGTACATAATTTTATCTGATGTTTGTGAAGATTCGACAATATTCAAAACAAGTACACAACATCAACGGAAGACTTCGCATTTTTGTTTGAAACTGTGAAGAGGCGAGTTTTGCTAGAAACTGAAGCTGATAACAAACCAACTGCGTTGGTAGCAGACTCAGCTGATCAAATAACCAAAGCTTTTGAACAAGTATTCGGTCCTGATAATTACGAACGAATTAACTGTTACGCTCATGTGATCCGAAATATTGACAAAAAGTTGAAACTTTACATTACAAAGTCACCTATGCGTGCAGCCATTCGCAAGGACATTGTTCAATTACATTTTGCACCATATGCCTCAGTGTTCAAGAAGGCAGTGGAATTATTTATGATAAAGTGGCGGCTAGAGACAGATTGCGGCATCTTTCTAGATTATTTTGTAAACACGTGGTTGACGCTAATGATGGGTGGTATATCGGGATAAAATTAAATTGTCCTACAACTAACAACTGTGTGGAGGCCACCAACCATTGGATTAAAGCTGACGGAACGTTTAGACGAAAATTGCCAATTACGCAGTTTGTTAATCTCGTGACCCGACTTCTAAAATACTGGTCCAAGGAAAGGAATCCAACTTGTGTTAACTACAAACACTTTGCTACCATACCCGAGCCTTCACTTACAATGTTTACTTCCGCATTTCAATGGGCATCAAGCAAAACCAAGATTATGTCAGTCAGGCCTCCAGAAAGTTCGCCGACGGGCCAGCCAGGATTCAATCCCTGAAATAGATGCTTGAAACGTAGATACTGCTTTCTGCAGATGTGGCCTTTTCAATTTGGGTCTGTAAGTGTGACATTTTCAGTTTGAAAAGTATGATTTTGTGTTTAAAGGTAATAACCAGGTCATAATAACCACAATGTTGTGTACATTAGCAAAAATAGAGAATACTGCTATATCCACCAATTTAAAGTGTAGCATAACAGAAGATGCTTGCCCGTCGGCAGTAACTTCAACAAACTGAAAATGTCACATTTACAGACCCAAATTGAAAAGGCCACATCTGCAGAAAGAAGTAATAATAATTTTATTCATTGGGTCGATTTGACCGTTTCAGTCCATACAACCTGACTCAACCAGTCACTGTGGGTGAGGAAGATAGGAGGCTAC
>JAQFZC010001727.1:0-27378 GCA_034695205.1 Dicyrtoma fusca | reverse complement strand
GAGTTGTTAATATTTTTAACCTAGGAATTTGAATTTTTACAGCTTTCAATTATCGTCCCCTGTGTTTATTCAATAGACAAACAATTGTATCAAAGGGAGGCAAGTTTCGTTGAAGGAGCTGGCAAAAAGCTCACGACACGAGTCAATACATACATAGAAGACTCAGTTGCGGAATGGATTGTTGCTGTCAGATCTTAAGATTTGACAATAAAATGCAATGTGAATTTCCGCAAATTGAATTAGTGCCCGGGTCTTTAATTGTGCCCGGTCTCTAATTGTGCCCGGTCTCTAATTGTGCCCGGTCTCTAATTGTGCCCGGTCTCTAATTGTGCCCGGGGTCTTAGGTTGAATTTTGAAATAGTGCCTCCCGGGCACAATTTGGAGCTTTACGGTACATTGTAAATGCCAAACCTCGCATTCAGCTAAAACATGTATATTGCTGGAATAACTCATGTACAATTAGAGACCAGCACATTATTAGGGTAGAAGGTAGATTTTCCACTGCTTTAGCACCCGCTTTACCAGAAATGTCATTTCCGTTTAAAGCTTGAACTTAAAAGTGTACAACTTCGTCATATTTTACTCCTTCGAACACTAACTATCGACTTATTTTTAAATAAATGCATACACGAATTTTGTAGAACCATTCAAGTGGAGAATGGTGTTTGGATTTCCCATTTTACAGCAAAATAATTTTTACCCCTAAAAGTTCAGCCACCAAAAAATTTTAAGTCTATCGCCCAAGTCCAATTAAATCTTAAGGCTAAAACACACCAGCATCAGTAAAATATAAGAGCTGAGAATAATGAGACTTGTGTTAAACATTAAACATGATATATCTTGTTGTAAATTGTTTTTTCTTACGCGCTAATTCAGTGTTATCTAAATTTTTCCAGTGATATTATCGCCAATTAGGTATAATTATATTTAACTTTAAATGTCCGTGAAACTAGTCGTGAATGTATGTATGTGTAAATTCTGTGTTTGTAGGTACCTAGGTAAATAAGTACACAATGTAAATATTTGTATTCAGTTGCTCGAAATGTGATTATTTGATATGTATAGATGGGGAATTGACTGACTAGCTACATAGGTCTAGTATTAATTTTTTTCAATCTTTTCAGTACAGTACACGTACCTACCTTATATATACATACATAATTATAGGTTGAAATAAAATCGATACACAAGCACAACAGCGCTCCGTGGGCACTAACGATAAGATATTATAAATTCATGGTAGAGTACGATTTCCATTGTGTTCCCACCGTTGATTACTTAAAGGAATACTATAATTGATTTATCTGTACACATGATTGTAAGTGAATTGTAAGTATGGCTCGGTTATAGATTGAGATTGGGTTTAATGAATCCTGAGTCTATTTGCTTATAGTTTACATAATGGCACCAGAGTCATTTCGTTCCTGCAAATGCTCAGCAGGGAGTTATTCTTCGTGATTCAAAGTTACAGATTTGGTATGGTTGTATCGAGGACCATAAGTTTAATTTGGGCTTATTGCTATCTGTACAGATGCACTGCGGATACACGAGCTCGCGAGTCTGGGATTTGACGAGCCACTCTAGACGTTTTCGAGACCAATACTCCAACTCGTGGAATTGAGTCCGTTCTTCCAGTGTGAACCATTGTATCGCGTGATGTAATTCCTATTTAGCTTTTTGTGAGGAAATGATTGGAGGTGTAGAAAGCCGCTCAAATTACAGCATGCAACGTACGGGGGAACGTACAAGAGAGATTCTAGTTGTGGAAGGAGGAGGGATATATTTCGACTACCATTTTGTTTTAATTTATTCATAGAATTTCATTTGTCTAATATATCTATGTTTGTGTAGACAGGCAGTGGCTTTCGTGTGCTTTTGTTTCTATCAAGTCAATTAAGTTAGTTGTCGACGTAAATAATTTTCTCGTATTCATTTTTTATGCATGGCAGCCACGGTGGCTGACTGTTAAATTTATTCCTAAATTACATTTTGTAGACATTTCATGGCTTTTTAATAAAAGCTTTAGGGAGCCGGAGAAAAGTGAGACACAGCAGGGGAAGAAGACGAAGGAGAGAGAGAGAGAGAGAGAGACGGGAAAAAAATAACATTTTTATTTTTAGCAAGTGTGGGCCGTGCAGTAAAAATGCAGTTTTGGCCGTTGCAGTTCAGTCTCTGAGGTAGACAGACATGAAGAGTTAAGACTTGCCGTCATGTTGAGCCGGGAAGTGTATGTACACAATTGTGAATTGAAACTGAATGCTTGGGAAGGTCCAGATGACGATGGAGGTAAATTAATGACTAATGACAAAGAGTTGAAAGAGGGAAGACAGGTAATTTGGCAAGTCTCCTGACTCCTTACCACTGTATAATTAACGTCTCTCAAGAAGTTCCTGTAATGAACTGACTACAACCAGCGTCGACTCTCCAGTCGGCTTCGGCATGATTTCAGAAAATGATGAAGGACATCCATTTATTACAGCATTTCGAATCCAAGAATCAAAAAAGACAATTACCCACCGCTTCTCTGTAATTTCGTCTTCATTTTCCTTAACCAGTTAACCAGAGTGAGAGAGAGAGAGAGAGAGGGAGACGAGAGAGAGAGAGAGAGCGTAACTTTTCAAGTGAAGTATTCATGTGAACCAGTTATCTTCCACACTCATGCTGTTGTTGTATGCTGCCATCGTTTACTTTACAAGGCTTTGTGTGAATTGTTTGTCATGTTGTGACTTAAGAGCAGTGGTAAGTTTGAAAGAACAAGTTATTTGGAGCTTTATAGAGTAAAAACCTCGGTATAGCTGCCACACGTAGTTTCTATTTGTACACACACTCGGCTCAGCTCTAAAATATGAACTGGGTACTCTTAACGCAATCATCCGTTTGTATCTCTGTCTCTTATGTATATAGGTAGGTATGCACGTATATACCTACATACCTACCTACCTATACATACTTCCATACCTAAGTTGGGGACGTATATGGCGGTCGTTTAAGTGCCCCGCAAAGTCTAGAGTTATACACATGTACGGATCCAGGCACTCATAAAGAAAATTGCTATATAGGTAGGTAGGTACGTTATATTAGAAAATAGTGGAGTGGCCTGACTTCGGTCTAGCACCAGGTGTGGTATTTACTTCCCTTTCAAAACTGATGTTGATATAGCTTTAAAAAACTCCGTTTAATATTCTGCCTTTGACTAAACAAATTCCTCATTCATAATAATAATCATATTCATTGACGTCTTTCTTCTCGAAACCTATGAGCTCCAGTAATGGAGTTGCTGGGGAAGCGTTGAGATATGTATATTTAAGTTTTATGGAAATTTATTAATGTGGATGGGGGTAAAGCATGAGGAAAAATGAGAAGTTTGCGAGCATGTAATATCCCTTCATACATACACACACACATACACATACACTGTTCTCAATTTAAAATTTGCCCTGTTCCTCCATGGCTATAGACGGATACTTTCCTTTGGCGTTGTTGGAGAGAAACTACACAAGACTCGGGCGGAACGACACCTGCCTCATAATTGAACGTCATCATGTGTCTTTGATAAAGAGATGTACGAGTTTAATATTCCTCCACTTTTGAGTTTTAATGCTGTAGTCAGAGTTGAGGGGCAGACTGTTTGTCAAATGTAAAGATTACGTGATTAGAGTGTATGTGAGTGCATAATGGATTTATAGTTGGTTTGATGATACGTGTAAAGTGTGCGATATGTGGATTTATTCTGGAGGCTCGATTATCTTGTAACAGCATCTCTGACTCTCTCTCTCTCTCGGAATGACGAAATAATGTGTGGATGCATGTTGCAATAGGTACATCATACGGAGCCTTGCCATTCCCATTACTTTCCATCGTCTGACGGAGCAAATGCCTCCTGCATATATGTACCTGCCTATACTGAGCCGTGTGCCACTCTACGTAGCCACTAACGGACTCATAGAGTGCAGACAAGCTCTAGGTTGGTTCATTGATTTATTGCAAAGCCTCCTCCTTCGTTTCCGCCGACGCTCTCGTTCCAGACCAGCTATTAGTTTTAGCATGAATTCACGTACAAACTCATTAGCGCTGTCCCGTTGAGTGAGCTTATCCACACACTGCACCGCCTGAGACGATGCCGAAACCAATGGACGTCTTTGTCTTTCGCTTCGTCGCAGAGCAATTAAAACTGAAACACAAGGCTTAATTAATATCATCAGGTTGAGGACTATCAACTGCTCCAACCTTCCCAGCTCCCTTGTGCGCACATGTTCCCGACCCAAACCACTCACTGCATAGTCCCTGGCCAAATAAATCATTTTGGGCTTGGCCCACGCTCCTAGTGCTCATACATACCTACAGTGCTCCGCCGTGGAGTCTATTAACATGTCCTTATGCATCCTTTGGCTGGGCCACAAGTATTTCAAGAATCTGATAGAGTCATCCACCCGACTAAGAGCCTTTGTTACAGTTGATTTTGTTGATTTTATTGGGGTCTCAGAATGCGGGATGATAATGTGGCGACCATTAACGAAATTCGACCATTCCTGGGCAATGTGAAAAGATTTTAGTCCTGTACACTGTACGTATAGGTAGTATTATTGGCGCGGCAGGACGGCAGAGAGTCGTTCGCCTTTTCTGGGGAAACTTTTTCATGGACTGAAGCAGTAATTCGATAAATCCGAAAATACTAGGAATTTAATGTAGGTACCTAGGTGGGTAGGTAGGGAGCCGAGTGTAGTACTTGAGGACGACGAGTGTAGGTAATTTATTTTGACTCAATTATTCTGGACAAGTATGTAATAGTTGTTGAAATGAAGGTTGAGTCAGTCTACGAGACGGTTAGTCTGTCTTTAACGATAATTATTACTCATGGGGTTGAGAGCTTATTCGTGATTGCTTGGAGATGTGAAGATTAGGTGGAGACCTGTAGCCAGAATTGTTGCATGGGGAGCCAGAAATTGTGCTGATTGGAGAGCTATTTTATTTCTCATTCATATTTAACTACGAGCGTTGTGGAGCCCGGCTCGGTATTCGGTTTGATATACTCCCGTCTTGAATTAACATGGAAGCAGCAACCGATACTTTGTTTCATACTAGTGCAGAAGTGATACCCGTATACACTTTCAACTTGGATTTAGCAATGGAGGTATGTACAGGGCCCCATTGGGACTCCACGCTAAACCTCTGTCCAGCAAATAATAACGAGTGGGCATGTTAACTAAGGGAAGGAATACTATCATTTGAATGCTAAGCCAGGGCTAAGATGACAGACAGGGAGCCCAGGCAGCGGAGACATTATTGACTGAGCAAGCAAAGGAAGGTCCTGTCCTGTCCTCTGATTGTGATGACTCAATCAAAATGTATAATGGTATCATTTTTCATAGCACTCGACCGCATGTCACGGCAAGCAGGTACATGGATGATGATCATGATGAGATGATGAGAAAGGAAGAGATGGAGGGAACTCATGTGTTGATTTTTTGGACGATAAAGGGAAAAAAAGGGAAAATTGCTATCTGATTGTAAATGGGAAAAAGTCGAGGCAAGCAGACCGACATACCTAGGTCCGTGCTCTTGCCTACATGTATAGCCGCGAGTATATATCTGTAGAGGGAAATAAAAGTTCCATGGGAAGGAGTGAGAGTGAGAGAGATGGACTCAAACTGGAAAGTAGAAGGTATTTGAGAATTTAATGTAATGTACAGACAGCGAAGTAGAAACGCAAAAATGGAGAGGGTGTGCTTTGCTGAGTAGTGTGATTCGGAATTTTCTCTTATCTGCATTCAGTGGGTGAGTAGAAAGCTATCAGAGAGAGTCTACGCAATTTTTTCTCCGTTTCCACGTTCTTTTGTCCTGTGTCGAGCATGGTTGGAGTCTCTTCACTTTCACAGGGAGAGAAAGAATTCGATTTTATGTAAATTAACCAATCCAATAGCTATACACTATTCTTTACTTTAGAAAGCAAAAGGAAGGCAAAGGAAGCCCAGGACCCATCCACCAAATACAACTTAGATGGAGAAAAGCATGAACGGAACAAAAACCCAGAGAAGGAGAGAGAGAGAGAGACTATGCATGTATCAGTATACACATAGACGTGTCGCTCTCTTGCCACGGGAGTGATACGAGATGTCTACATATTATATCGCCGGGAATAAGATGGGAATGAATGTATGCAAGCGAAAAGACCCTTTTCTGAGTATGCATCTTGTTTTTTCGCTCCCCAAATCTTCTTCTCCAGCTTCATGCAAACATTTCGACCAGCTCACTTTTTTACTCGTACGCGTACACACACACACACACGTATAAAGTAGAGTGATTCGAATAAGGATAATGTTGATGTGGATGTAGATTGAAATGCATTATGCGTGCTCCCGTGTACACTGAGAGCAGAGCTGCCAGAAGTGTGCACGGCCCTACACTCATCTATAGCGACTCCTTACGTGGGGGGGCTACATGTGTACTTTCTAGGTACTCTCATTGGTTTAAGTTGGGTAGGCTGTTGACTTGGCCGTGTTCACATGGCGGTGTCGGTGTAGTCTATAAGTTAAGTTAAAGAAATGCATGCCAGGACCATTCTATTCAACTCTTTCCATTTATCGATTTTTTTTTCTCTTCTTGTATCGATTCCAGGAGATCTTCTCCTATTTCGAATAACTATCGTTTTCTTCACTTTGTGTTCCAGCCACTTTCGCTTATCTTACGTTTCAATTTGCATATCTAATTACTGCAGTCTGTATGTATAGCTACGTCCGTGTATGACAAACTCCTCGGCTCATCAAGACATCATTCCTTCATCATCATAGTCCCGTGTTAATGTTCCTCCGCTCTGTCATCCGCGAATTCATTTCCAACGTTAGAGACCCTATAGCAGCCCTATGTAGTATGTACGTCGCCGCTCCCTCGTGTCTCCTTCCTCTCATTTCATGTCATCTATATGTGCATAATTATATATGACAATGGTTGGGTTACGTTTCATCAAATAATTGAACTGATCATTAGGTTTTTTTGGTTCTTTATTCCATTTTATTTTGTACTGGATGGAGCCGGAGCGGCAGGGCTCCTTGAAGAATGTGGTGAAAGTTGTAGATTTTTCGCTTGATTTCAAGTTTTTATTATCGTTGTTATTTTTAGGGATCGGTATCGTAATTTAAAGACGCTTTACAGCTTTTTAATGATGTTGACATTTTAGCGGTTTTGAAATACATTTTTCCACCCCGTCTCATCTTGCTGTGTATTTTTCGGCGTACTTATGTGAAAACGAATTTCTCCGTAGTTCAGTCCTATCCCTGGCTGCAGTGTGTTACAGTTTCCAAATAGAGAAATACTCTGTGAATTAAACTCACCTACAATCCCCATACGTCTTTCCTACACATTTTGAGTGGAAGAGTAAATTTATATTTTTGTAAAGAAATTAATGACATTGTTTTTGTTTTAAATTGGATAAATTTAGTTTTACGTCGTAGTAATTTAGATGCATTTAATTCTGGAGTTGTGTGTCCAAAATTATTCTCCCATTGCATTGAAAGTCTGAAGCATGGTTGCTTACCGTTGCGTTGGTGCTTGGAGCCTCGAAACTGTTTTTGTAAAAGTTTTAATGGGTGCAAATCACTGGTTCGGAGGGAATTAAATGAGGTGAAGGGAACGAGTCATGGAGCCAAGATCATGGTTGAGAAACCACATGGATTCTAATAATTGTAGCTCATTTTCCTCCTGGTTCTTAATTTGTAGTTTGTTTTAGGTTGAATGAAGTCATTATCATGGAGATATTTACCGTTGCTCAGTGCGGTTGTGTCTCTCGAGATTCCGTGACTGTCTTACGGAATACTGAATGGGGAATCCAGGCTTAAAGTTTGGATTCCGAGTTACGGATTTTTGTTGAATAATCGGAAGACATGATACGTAGGTTGAAGTTGTGAGTGTGTGTTCATTGTTTGAACTTACTAGGCTACGATGAGACAAGACGAAAATGCTTCCAACGTTATGAAAGGGGAAAAAAAGAAGATAGCTATAATGCATTACAGTCAGTGCAGTAGATGACATGGCACTTTGATTTGGGCGGACAATAGGCGCCTAGCGTGATTATCTCTAATTTTGCTCGGGATTTGTCTAGGATGTGTTGGTAAAGGGATATGAGTATGATTGTATGGTCTAGCTCATTTCATTTGTTGAAACTCAACTCATGATGGTGGATTTCTGAATGGGAAGCTCGTCGAGCAAAACCAAACATTAGTCTAGTTGAGGATGTTCAACTTGTCTTCCTTTTTTACTCCTTTGATATATCATCTTGATTTTGTCTGTTTTATGAGTGAGGAGGTTTGTGTCTCGTGTGTTACATGCTTCTTGTTTCTTAAATTTATTTTTGGAGTATTTCACGTCTCTCTCTCCTCCTCGTTTAGTTTCATCTCGCTCTCTCTCTCTCTCTCTCTCCTTCCATTTTGATCTCATCAAGCGTGGATGTTTGCTATTTCTATAAATGTGAGGAGACTGACTGCATAGTCATCTCAAAAATTGTTGGTGTTTTACTTGGTTCGTTTGGTAGAAAAGATGAGCTACAAAGCCTGGAGTCTAATCGTTTGTAAATAAAAAGAAAAGACAAAATTCATTGGTTTGACAACTACATAATAATCTACACAAAAAACAACCAAGAATTATCAGCAAGAGTCACAATTTGTTCCTTTGTATTACATCAATTATTCTATAGCATAATGGGGACTGTAGTACCCTACTATGTATAGCACTTCTATTGGAGGTAAATGGTTCGTGTACAGACGTTCACTTGGCCTAGACAGACATAAGCATCGGAAGCCACGATATAATGCATGCGACTGCACTACCGACAGTCGCAAGAGCTATAAAGAGCTTCTTGAAGTTACATAGTTTTAAAGATGCATACAGTCGTGTAGCACGTCCCAGATCCTATACTCTTTTATTGAATAGCGCGTATACGTACCTATAACCAATCTTTCTTTATCCCATAATTTAATTTTCCCATCCCATTGTAACTTTCGTCTCTTTTGTGAGTGGTTCGGATCCTATACATTTGTTTTGCATTTCTGTTATAACTACTCTTTGTTATTTTCCTCCTCAGACTTTGCTCTCCAACCATATAGAGTTGGACTTGGAATGACTTGGAAAGTTGTGAGGCAACTCGGATTTAATTTTCATGCTTGTCTAAAAATATTTCTTGCTCTAATATTATTTTAATTTCACCTTTCCTTGCCAAAATAGATAATTCCTCAAGGAATAATTCTTGTCTCTTGTAAAAGGCTACTTGACATGTTATGCAAGTTAAAATGACGAGAGAGGTGGAAGCGTACATTGAAATTTTAATATTATTTTTCTATTTGAGTGTCACGCCCAACTCATTTTTAACGACGAAAATTATTTAAAAACGGTCAGAGATTAAAGCTATACATACGTTCTCTACATTCTGTACGGAGGTAACTTTTAGTTATTATCTGTATTTGCAAAATTTGCTGTATAGTAAGGATAATAATGATGGTGTACATACTATGTACAAAGCAACGGTAGAGTCACATTTTGTATAAATTGTATCACTCTCTCGTATACACTACTTAGTCGTGTATATGATTTGTGCATGCCATCAAAGTTAAAAAAACTTGCGCATTGCTACAATAATTTTCTATAGTCATTGTATCTGTGTAAAGAAGCGGAACAAATCAGTAATTGTTCAGATTGATTGCACAAAAACTTTTTCGCTTTTGTGATTTTTTGACTATCTTTCGTGTTCTTCATCATGCAGAGTTTACCTCAATACTTTCCATATAATGATACCACCTACCTATAGGGGTCTATACCTGCCTACCTGCTTGGGAAGGCTTCGGGAAACTGACTTGAATGAGAGAGAAACAATAGTAATGTCAGCTAATTTATTAGGTATCGTAAATTGTACTCTCTACATACATTTTCTTTTTTTGAAAGACAAAAATACGACTACTGTTTTTACTTTTTACAGGTACAGATAGTAATATATCATGGTAGGTAGTGGTACTAGTCCATAGTCCTTTTGTACTTGTAATTTTTATTTAGTTGGTTGGGACACCAACGAATAAATGAAAAGTCAGTTGTATTTAGTGTCCAAGTCCCTTCATACAGGTAGGTAGGTGTTTGGGAATGCTTCACAAGATTTATATCGCAGTAGTACTCTCTACACAATTCTGGGGCGGCTGTAATGAGTACTGTGAAGGGGGGATCGAGTTTGCTCATCACTGCGTAAATGGTGGGTAACGTCTGCCACCTATTGTCACTGCTTGCCAGCATCAAATAGATGCTTTGGGATTTTTCCATTACCTGTATTGTATGCACCACACACCACCTACAACCGAAACCACAACCACCGGCCAATCAGCATCTGCACAGTGGACTCGTGAATAAGCCAATTGTTATTGCCCGTCGTCGGCTTTTATCTTCAATGCATTCATTCAGTCATTCATTTACCTGTATGCTTATTAATTGAATTATCTATTGAGTTTCAAATAATTTATGATTGGCTAAAACACACTCATAATTCAAATCTTCAGATCAGAGCTTCCTTCGGTAATAAGAACTGTCTGTAGTTTCTATCTGTAAATATATTTATATTATTGTACATGGTTATTATATACGGCAGGTATTGCCATTGCCTATATTGTGGGCGGTATCTGTACCATCACAAGCATTCGTTCGGACCTGCTTTAGTATGATTTGTGGGTAAATCCATAGCTGGAAATACAGTATTGATTCGTGCACTTTATGCAATGTTGAAAATGCGAATGCGAGTGCGACCGTGGGTCAACTGCAAGCCTTGTTCGCAGAAATGTTTCTCTTACAAGTGTTTTCGGGAACTTTACTTGGGTCTTGAGAGAATCTGAGTTGTGTGTTCTATACATATATGTTGGTATGTATACGTTATACTTTTTATTTTTGTTCCTTCGACAATTGAGTTGGGGTTTAAGTTTAGAGTAGAGCAGGGTTACTTTAAGATGGTATGTAGGTAGGCAGGTAGTTACATTCCTATTGAATGTAGGTAGGTATGGCACAGTTGAGAATTGATAAGCCCGCAATGTTGTAATACAATAATACAAAGCTGTTGTTCCAACAGAAGCAGACGAAGCAAGGATAGAGAGAGAGAGAGAGAGAGAGAAAGAAAGATAAAAAGATGTAAGATTTGAGCCTGGCTAATTTTTCTATGTCAATCGTTTTAAAAATGTGTGTCGAGTCAGATTGTGATGTTTTTAAACAGAATGAGTGATGGTTAAGGAAAAGATCCAAGCTGGTTTTCTTTCTTTTGTTGTTCATCCTTTACGATCTGATAATTAAAAGTACGACTGACATTAAGAAGGGTTAGAGGGAGGGGTACTCACTCTCCGGTGCTCAGGTTCTCTTCATTTCAATTTTTACAACAACGAGGTCGTATTACTTGACTCGTCTTGGGGTTTTTCTCATTCCTAAACCAATATACACCTGGATAATAAATATGTAGCTATAGATTGTCCATGTAATATTCCAAAGAGAATAAAATCTGTGGGTATACATATACATATGTATAAAGGTCCCGAGCCGTATCTTTACAGCGTCAGTGGTGTGTGTTCAGTGTATAAAGTGTACACCTTCCTTGAAGTTTAATGCCATTCTTTACTTCTTTTGTGACTCTTAGTTGGTTGTAGGACTCTATCGGCGGTATCGTCCTAACTCTCACTCTTGTCTCTCTCTCTCTCTCTCTCTCTCTCTCTCTCTCTCTCTCTCTCTCTCTCTCTCTCTCTCTCTCTCTCTCTCTCTCTCCATATTTTCTTTTACTTTTTGAATTCCCCTGGAACTCATTAGCAAGTGCTTAGAAGCCCAGGTGTGCTACTTCTCTGGCTAAGAGTAAACTATAAGAATCAAATCTTTGAGCCTGACAGCAGCAACCTTCTTAAGGTTCACAAAAATATTTCAATACTTTCACGTTTGATTTTATAATGAGTCTGTTTTCTTAACCTTTCAACTATGTTCCGTCCTATATGTATAGGCGTAGGCTATACACCTGAATCTCTATGTATGTATGCTTTGGATTCCTGTTACTGTTCCAATGTACATACATAAGTAGGTACCTACGTTACCTTATTTGATAATACGTGTCTGAGTTCGTATTTGTTGTTGCTCGCTACGAGAACCCTTAGAAATTTTTGTAGTGTAGTTACCTACTATCTAATTGTAAAGTCCTCTGTCTTATCGTTAGGTTCACAGCTCCGTTGAAGATTTTGATCCTATGTTGCCTGTCCAACCCTTATTACAATGCAATGTTAATGTGATAATTTTGTTGTACGTTTATTTAGTTTGACGGATTTCCTTTTTTACTTGGTAATTGAATAAAACAAATTAAATCAGTCGTATCGAATAGGCCATCCATGATTCATAGTATTTTTGATAACGCTATGCAACAATAAATAAAACCTACCAATATTAATTGGCATACAAAATTATTAGTGTATCGCGTTATCTAGATTTTACCATTTATCGATAGCTACGTGTATTTTTAGATAATTTTTAAAAAATGTGCAATAATCTTTTTTTTTTGTATTATTTGAAATGCTATTTTGACCTTCATTTCGTTCCGTAGCAGGATTTTTAAGAATCAAGTATGGTAGCGCGTACAGTGAATTATGAATTACGTAATGGTTGGGCGTGAGAACAAAGGAATGCACTATAGATTTAATGCGGACTAAGTTCTTCCACAAGCCATCACCATCTATGTATTGTCTGGGTGTACAAAGGGACAATTGGGTAGCTGCCTCCAAAGTCTCCGCTTACCTTCTTTTCCCGGTGAAATATTGTTTGCAATAGTAATAAGACTGGGCCAAAAACAAACTTTACCGTGTAATAAATCTTGATTGTATTTATTATTTTTCATCAACGAGATTGCTTTATCCCACTTCGATATGAAATAGGGAAGAAGCATACATGTAGGGAGGAGAGCCCCGCTAAAGCGGAGAAAAATGGGAATTATTCATTATTACAGATCCGCCGGGCGATGTACTATGGCGGCTCAGAGATCTGTGAAGGAAATAAGGGAATGGTGTTGCGTCAATTTTGAGCATCTATGTGTTCGCGTGGTTGACAGTCGTCACAAATAAAGAATTGTTAAAAAGTTATGAACAATCTCGGGCAATCTAAAATAGGAATCTCATCAGTTTCATGGATTTGAATTTTACATATTATGAAAATATAAAAGCAATAATAATAGTTGCCGAGTCGGGGAAAAGAAGGAGAAAAAAGAATCTAAGTAAATCCGCAGTAAAATGGGAAGGCATCAGTGAGGGTTTTGCCAAAATGAGATAAGGCGTGTATGTGGGGTTCCTGGAGTCAGAGTTTCAGATGAAACGATGAGTTTGAAGGAAGTAAAGAAAAAGATACATTTCTCAGAGTATTGTGTGGAGATGTACATACATGTGTGTGTGTGTGTGTGTATGAGTGTGTGTGGAACGTTTGGCGCATTAATAATTTTCAAAACATGAATCATGTCATTTTTACTTTGAAATCTTGGATCTCGGGATGAGTTTTCTTTTCTCTCTTCTGATGCGACGAGTGTGCAGTGCAGTGTGTGGGACGTGGGACATGAAGAGCTAGAGGGAGACTTACTTACTTATGGGAACTTTTCGGATGAATTAGACTGACATGCTTATATTATTATGGGCGCTGTGCGGGGCTGGGACGATGGGACAGGAGTAATAGTGAGTAGTGTGGATGCGGAGAAATAAGGAAGATGTGTGAAGTCTACTGTGGACATTCAGAATTCCTCTACCTGTGCTTTAACACTCTATTATGACATACGGGGGAAGATATTATTTCACGTAAATTGACTGTTATTGCATTTGTGTGGGGAGGAAGGGAAAAAAAATAAAAGGTGCACGGAAATGGTGTGATTATGAGGCTGGGCTGGGCACAGGGTTATTGTCACCTTCAAGAAAGTGTGAATAAAACATGAGAGTCCTCCCTTGGATCAATAATGAGTATACATACGATGACTTTTACCCAAGACTTAGCCGTATGTACGGCAGAGCCTCATTCTTGAGCAACTAGGATGGCGAGCATAATATCATAAATCTACATATACATCCTACCTTCACCTTCCAGCCCGCCACACCAAACACTCTTCGTCCTAGCACACCAGCCGCAGCCAAGGGAAGGTAAGTGAGGAGAAATGACAATTGCTGTATATGACGCATGATTCCATATTAGCCGAGGCCACTATAGGGCTTCCCTCACACTCACATCACAAAGAGACTCACATTTGGGCGAGTCATTGGTCCTGGTGACGATGAGTGAAAAGGGAGTAAGAGAGCATCCTCGTCACTATTTGTATTTGTAGGAAGTAGAGTGTCTAAAGAGTGGAGGTAGAGCCCAGGCCCACGTCGACTGTCTGTCTGTCTCTCTCGGTTTTTGAGATTGTGTCTGTGTGTGTGTGTGCTTCCTCGGGTGCTTGCATGCTGAAGGACGGTATTGCGAGGTCTAGTCAAGCAGAAGCTCATATTATCATCCCTTTTGGTTTAGTTGTCTGGCGCTGGATCATGATGGAATGGGATATTGGCAATTTATAATCTGCATGGAATCTAGGCCCCGTGTCTATGATACTATTTCTATGTGTTGCTAGAGTATTGACCGCTAAGCGGTGGTGGAATGTATCTAATAAAATTTGCTTTTGTACACGGGATGAAAATGAAAGAGTCTCAGGCTCTGAGTGAGCTTCCTCCTATGCACAAATATGCAAGTATAGACCCCAGCTTCTCACTCTATTTCTTGAACGTACATCAGCAGGGGAACTTATAGTAGAGAGAGAGGGAAACTACATCTATACCTTTTCCCTACCACCACCACTACTACCAATGACTACTACTAGTTATTCTCGGAGGATGGGTTGAGTAGAGTAGAGGTGGAAGAGAGAGAGAGAGAGAGAGAAAAGTCGATATTGGGCATTGGAGCTAACCTAGGTACGTAACGAGATCTCATCCTGCTAAGGATTTTGCATACTGATTCGAAAGGCTTTCGGAAACGATTCCAGCTGCCTGCAATATTTTCATCGGGAATGGCCATCCAACCATCTATCGATCCAAGCCCGTCATGTTTGACTGTCTGCACTTGTTTCTCTCTCTCTCTCTCTCTCGCTTCTTCCATGCCTATATACATGCACATAATACAAAATGTAGAAAATACAACTACTCTGTTTTATAATGTGTGTATGTGTGCATGAGCCCACTTCTCCTACCCTACATTACATTACATTACATGGCATTACATTATATAACGGTCCTCAGTCAAGAAGACATGCTGGTTTTTTTCTTCTCGTTTTGTATTTTATTTCTCTACTACTACCCACTACTTTTAAACTTGTCCTTGCCCATAGGTATGTACTCTCTCTCTCTCTCTTACTCTCCCCACTTTCATATTCCAGATTATTTTACATCCACTTGTCTCTCTACAAGTCCCCAGCACAGTAGTAGTTGGTAGCAGGTACGTACATATGGCCAAATCCAAATCCAAATCCCCACCTCCCACCATCACCTAAACCATCAAATGGACTTTTATTCCGCACAGACACGAAGTAATTTCTAATCAATGTAGCTCTCCTGGTTCAATTAATATCCTGGATTGCATATTACATGGACGGACGGAGATAGTGCGGGCACGTAGCCGGAGACGGAGTGTTGGGGAAGACGAAAGAGAAAGAAGGAGAAATAGAAATAGAAGGAGGAAAAAGAAGAAGAAGGAGAAGAAAAAAAATGAAAAAATAAAAGTTTAGATACTATTGGTCTGATGATCATGCTCAAGCTCTCTCAGCCCTTATGGATGGGAAAAACGGACCAAAGTTTAAATAATGCATACTTCATATGTGTTTACGTAAGTGAAGGTACTAACTCTCTTCTCTTCTTCTCTCATGTGCGTAGCTGGTGTGTGTGTGTTGTGAGTGAGGAGTGTTTTGGTGTAGTCTGTCTGTGTGTGTAGTGATGTTGTGTAGTGGGCTGGGAGTGGAGTGCATATGTCCTTATTTATGAGTTGCATCAGCTTGGTTGGTCGACGAAAACGCGGGTGAGGACGACGACGTCAGGCATACAGATTGATGTTGCTATTGCCGTAACTACTTACCCATCCATACATATGTACACGTACGGACTAAACTCCAGTCATATGCATTGCTCAGGTTTTTTTTCTCTTCTTTCTCCAGTCTAAAATATCCCGGCATTACAGATGTAGGTAGGTACGTAGGTACATCCCAATAGGAGACTCAAAAAACTCTACATGGACAGAGGCGGGCGGCACACATATCCCATATTATTCATCTGTGAGTCTTTGAGGCTGGCAAGCCCTTTCTTTCTCTCTAACTATGCTCTCCTGTCTACTTCTATAAATCCACTATGCATACTTTTTTTCTCTCTCTTCTCTAGTTTACTTTTCTGACTCTCCCCGACTTTTTCCCATTCCTTTCTCCGTCTACATGTGTGTGTATGTGTGTGTGTGTGTCTCTCACTCACTCACTCACTCACATGCACACACACACACACTTACACGGACGGAGGCAGTGAGACTGCCTCTGTTGAGATTTGCGAGATGGAAAAAAAAGGGGAAAGGAGGGGGAAGAAAAATTTAACCAAATTCTCCATAACTAGTTATACTTTTTTTCCCAATGAAGCTTTGATAAAACGAGCCATAGCATCCCCCACCATCGTCCTTCTCTCTCCTCTGTCTTTCTCATCCTAGGTTCCTTTTTTTTCCTCCTACTAACTAGGAAGAGAGCGGCGGAACATAATCATATACACGTAAGTGTGTGTGTGGAGCCGAGACCAAGGCTAAAGTAGAATATTTTTTTCCTTCTATTCCGGAACTACTACCGTTCAAGCATAAATTTACTCAACTTCCTCTCTGCTCCTTCCTAGGATTCCGTTTTAAGCTCTGAGCTTAAAGGACCCCTTGTTTTTCCTCGTTTCATTTTTTGTTTTCCCTGCATGACTGTGATTAGTAAAAAAAAAAAAAAGTAAAGGTTTCGTATTTTCTATTATTCCTTTTTGTTATGGAGATATTAAGATGATTGTTTGGAGAAAATAATGGATATGCGGATGTGGTTCTATTTATAGATATAGTATAGGCATTTTGGGTATATTGGGTATAGAGCGGGTAGAATGGGAAGATAGGAAATAGTGATAGGTGATGGGGATGGGTTTGGGACGTCAAATTAGATGAAATTAAATTCCTCACAAGAGAATATAAATAAACATCTAAGAAATGATCTTGAGCGGTAAGTAATCGTAGTTGACATTGAAGGTTCTCTCTCTCTCTCTCCGGTTCGCTCGCTCTTTGTTTTCTCATTGAAAGGTCAATTGATCTGATGCTGTGCTCAAAGAAACCCGACCAAAAAACCAGAAAGAAGGATGATAATTGTAAAGTATTGATTGAAAAGAAGAGTTCTCAAGCCCTGTGGATCGGGTGTGTGTGAGTGCTCAGTGTTTGTGTGTGTGTGTGGAGTGTGGAGGAGGTGAAAGGCTGCGATTTCCATGGTAGTGTGCTTTGTCTCCTTGAGCTTGAGCGTCTCTTTCACTTGCGCCTCGTATCATCCCTACCATGCATTATTGAATTTGACACGTACTATTGTTCTTGCAAAATGCCTGCCTGTCTTTCCATGAGCCTGACATGGAAATCTTTCCTACTATTCCTCCATGAAACGACTATAAACCATCATGTATTCAATAAAGATTTAGTTTAACTCTCTGAGCTTCCGCCTCGTTAAGTGAACTTTTTTTTTTTTTGAATGAGAGACTTTTAATGGTTCCTTCAAGATTCGGCATTCCTTTACAATTACAATGAGAAGAGCTCTTCTACCTCCTTGTTCTCGTAAAGTAGAGAGGAGAAAAGAAACCGTAGGTTTTATTATTTTGGGTTTGAAGGGTATTATTTTGGTGGTGTGAGTATATGTCGGGGGTATACAAATAATGGCAGACTCCATCCCCCCATACATACTCTGCATTTAGAATTAAAAGAGTGTTCCTTGGTTCCTTCTTAAACAATGCATGGCGTGGGCAGGGGTAAGGAGACAAGACGGAAAGTCTAGGACGATGAGTGGGTTTAGTTTTAGACTATGAAACTATGGTGACTGGAGTTTTACTCTGTAAATACATAACTTGGCTACCTGGACACCCTGACCCTGTCCCTGTCTGTCCATGTAGCCTATAAGCGTAGTGAGTAGTTGTAAATGCGGCAGACGGAACAGTCACTTGACATGAAGCATTGCAAAAAGGTTGCCGTGTTTATTTCCCTTCCATGTTGGTCCCATTTTCATTCATACACTCGGTTGCCACAAGCATTTATTTCTGTAGAGAAGAGTTCAAACAAAAATCGAAAGGTAGAAATAGGCAGCATTATAAAGTGTTATTTGTCTTTAAAGGAGACTTTTTTTTCCTTTCGGTCCTGTGTAGCAATGTTTTTTTTTCTTTTTGTTCTTTTTAGTCAAAGTCTGTCTCTCTCTCTTTCTTTCTCTCATTCTCTCTCTATCGGTAGAGTCTCTACTGAGGTGTAGCAGAAGACAATACAACAAGGAAGATTTGAAGGAAAACCTCAATGGATGACAGATAATAGTATTTCGCGGTCATTATAATGACACACCGTGTCAGACACGAGTTCAGCGTATAGGGTAGGCACAGTAGTGTGGTATATGCCATTTAGATACTGTAGTATACCTATACAATGCCAATGTTAATCGACGGAGAGAGAATGTAGGGTGTCGTTGTAGTTTGATTACTGTTTACAATTTTGCGTATTGTTAGTTCTGTAGTGTGTATGACCAGAATCTATTGACCTGGTCTCCGGGAAAAATCCCCTTTACACTCCAAAATATGGACGAAATAAAATCCCGACAAATATTTTATGTAATTATTCCAAACAGTTGTAATATTGTATTGTATTAATGGTAGATTAATGTCTTTATGCAGTACACATGGTCAGTCTAAAGATGCAAAGGTAATACGAAAGCCGAGTCCTTCAAAAGGCAACCAGGTTACTTAGAATAAAAGAGACTATAAAATGAGATTGGGTTAACTAGCATGGATTTTAAATGAAATGATAAATTGCTTCCGCTTTCCATCATAAACTCACTATTTTCTCCTTTGAAACATTTGTTACAAGGAGATTTTTTCCCCGACCTTCCTTCCATGTAACTGTGATAGTTGAAAGCGGATTATTTTTTATTGGTCATTAAAAGAAACTTGGGTGTGTTGTAATAGTTGGAGAAGAAAAAAAAGTGAAATATTTGCAAAGTCTTTTGCTTTAAATAGATTTGATGATTTTTCTCGTAAAACTTTATGGATGAATAGAAATGTATCAATTTTGTGGTAAAATGCATGCTTGATATGTACGTACATCTATGGAAATGTGTTGAGCAAGTATATAGGGAAGAGAGAGAGAGAGAGTGTGTGTGTGTGGTGTGGTCTATATATTTTATAGCAGACGACACGGCGGATGGAGAAAATATTTTATTACAACGACTCCATGAATAAACGTGGATGGCTACATATATTTATGTACGTGTCTGTGTATGTGCTTCCTACGTGAACACAAGTCTCTGGTTCTGGTCTGCTAAAAGTACATTGACTAAAGCGCTGATCAAAGGGCGATTGGAAGCGCTCAGTGCAAGATTTGGATTTGTCTGAAAGCCATCTTTGTGTGAAATTTGATTAAGGAGGAAAGGATTATTGGTACATGAAAAAATATTCCTCTTAAGTAAACATTTCTTAAAGAAAAATTTCTTTTCACATCTAGGGTCGAGTAAATAGGCGAGTAAGGAAAGAGAGACGGCTATGTACGGCCAGTGGATTGGGTGGGTAGGTAGGTAGGTGTATGCATGGAGAAGAACGAACGGGTGAATGTGAATTGAAAGAGCCACTTGGAAAAATATTATGTAGAGGAGGTTCCCTATATAGGTATATCTCTTTCTGCCTGCCTGCTACCTCCGTATAGCCGTATAGCCCGTCTCACTCTGGCTGTGCTTGAGAGCGAGAGGGAGGGGGTTTAAATACCCGGTTTTCTTGGATACCCATATCGTGGACATAAAACCACCGTTCCATAAAAATGCATTATCTTCAAAGCATTCCATTGACTTTAGTGTATTGTAATGCATTCCATAAGCCATATCCTCCCATCAATATCCATCCCTTTTCTCATTTTGTGTTCTTTCTGTGTGTGTGTGTGTGTGTGTTTTGCCTCTGCTAAGGCTGACTGTAACTATATAGTTATTACTGTAGTGCTAACTATAGACTTTGTCACCTCACCCTATTCCCTCCTTGACTACATATGCCTAATTGTTGTCTTGGAAAAGCTATACATGAATCCCGGGGATTCCAGGTGAAGAAAAGGACCCACATCGCAGTAACTTTTGTTCTTCAAATCCCATAAACTTCCTCATGAATGGTCTTCATGGTAAAAAGTCACCTTTCCCTCCTGTTTTTCTGTTCATTCATGTAACGATTCCCATGCAAAGCATCGTCAGTTCAGCACAACATCCAGCCTCAACGAACAACCTCTATTCAATAGCTCTCTGAGCTCAGCTCAACCCAAGGTGCAGAGTGGGAATCTCTTTGTTACTGTCCTTCCCAATAATTATTTCTACTTTCCGTCTCCATTCCTCTCTCTGTGGTGGAGACAAATACTTTTAAAGGAGGAGAGAAAAAGAAGAAAAAAAACTAACCTGATATGATGTAACTCCTGACTGTACTTTTCTAACGATTTCCGACTTAAAGGTGAAGGTCAACCATCAGTATAGTATTTGAAAGGAAGAAACAAGGAACTCAAATAGAGGCCTTTAGCATTCGTATATCGTATAATACATATGGGTGGATAGCTTAAAAATTTATTTTCTATTTAAACTTATTTACTGTGGGTCCGTCATGTCAGAATAAAATAATACTTTTCTATACATAATGATAATTCCCCAAGATATTTTCAACTTTTTAATGTTTTTTCTACTAAAAAGTATAATAATTGTACATGTATGTATTTGAATGACGGGCTTATACATAGCACTGAAAAAAGAGCTAATGTGCGTACTTAATGCGAGTACGGCTTCAAATTTATATTGTTCCATATGCTATAGACACACACTATGGCTTACTTAATACTCGCGTCAGTAGTGATGAGACCTGCGCTGCGTGATGGACCCTGGCTCACACCGTATTTAGTATAATGTTTTAAAAAGGAAGGGTTTTTATTGGAAGAATACTGGGAAAATAAAAATGGGATTATGAAAAGAATTTGTTCCGTCAACTCATTGGATAATATTTGTGTGTGTGTGTGTGTGTGTGTGTGTGTGTGTGAGGGCTTCTAGAAAAGTTAGTCATAAATTTTGGTCGGGAAGTTGAAAGAGGAGTTGGTGTGTGGAGGAGACGGAGGAGATGGAGATGAAATGTAATATGATGAACTGGATGGGAGTAAATTGAGGCTGGTACGGATGGTAAAGATGAAAATTTGGGTATTGATTGAAAGAGAAGACGAAGGAATAGAAGTTTAAGAAAACTCATAAAACAGAGATCAAGTGTGTTGGTAGAGATTGAAGGCGGGTGGAATGCGATGTAGACTGGAAGTGAGAAACTCTCAATTGAAATGACATGGAATGCAAGATACAGAGTAGCAAAAATAGTCCCTTCTTTTTCTTCTTTTTTTCTCATTTCCTACATCTAGTCGACGGTCTCCGTCGTGGCACTCGCACATACTTTGTATATAGTTATGTAGGTACGTTCAAAGTCCTAGACACTTGACTGCTGATGACGGCTCATCTTCCCGTTTTTCCCTTTTAAACACATACGCCCTCCCTATACCTATAGATATACAAACTCCCACACTGGAAAATACTTGCAGTCGCAACTGGCATAGATATTCCAGGAGAAACGAACGTATTACTGTACAATTTTAGAGTCTGCACATCATATGCCGTTCAGATGTTTCTCTGCCCGAGTATACCTATACTATGCATAGCAGTGGTGGAAGGGATGTACGCCTATATCTATGCAGTGTAGTGGATTCGAGTCCCGCAGCATGTCTTCACGCCTGAATTGTCACCTTTCCCATTTTCGCCAAATCTTATTAAATTGCCCTATGTCAGAATATCTGAAATAGCCATTTCTATCGTTGGCATAGGAACTCCTCTGTTCCCAGTCACCCTTTCCTCTTTTTTCAACTTAATGGCTCATGGGTATCGTCTTTTTAACTACCTCTAACTGCCAGCGCATTCTATTCAGTACATATATACGGACTTACACTTTTTTGGACCGTCCATTCCAAACTTCCAACTTTTTACATACATTTATAGACACGTATGTATAGCCTCGCCTAGTGCGGTGAGAGTGAGAGTGAGACCCAGAATGTACGGATGAACTCCCGGCTCCCGAATGCCCGAATCCCGATACGTATATTAGCGACTGTATCTCCCCAGAAATGGAAAAGCCATCATTCTACCAAGGAAAATAATTACTTATGTAGTTATGTGTTGTCAGTGTCTCCAAACATCCCTTCGAATTTATCACTGACCATTGATTATCTCCCTTCTATCCCACTCACTCTTATCTTTACTCTTTTTTCGTCTTTGTGTGTGTGTGTGTGTTACGTATGAGCCATGGACAATCATTTTTGCAGAAATCTGGACCATTTCTATTTCTACTTTTATTTATATCCACAGGTTTGGGGAATTTATGTGCTGAAATGTGTGCATTATGTAAATGTACTATAGTATTTTTCTATGCAATCAAATTACTATGTAAGCTTGTCAGCTGTAGTTATTTCTCCTTCTAGATCGTAATAGTTTTCGATGGGGAGTGCAGTGTGTGGCTGCAGCGGGATGACTATAATAATATGACGTGGGAATATTTTCTACGCCTCGTCTCGATCGTCTCGGTCCAGGGATCCGCTTCGTCTTCTTCATCTTAACGAAGGCGGTAACTCCATCTTCGTAATTGTGCCACAACTATGCACGTTTCATGTTCAGGTAGAAAAACAAACACCGACAGCATAGTATAGTACCTACATATAGTAGGGCTTTTAAAAATTAAAGTAACTACTGCAGTTACCTGTACGTAATCATAATTTTATAATTAAAGACTGTGATCACTGCACTGATGATTATTACATTGTTATGAACAGCACAGTGAGATGCACTAATTTTTGCATAAAATTAATGTGTCGATTGCTTGACGCATATTTTTATATTGATTCCTTTAATTTCACATAGTAATTTATTCTAATGTAGGCAATTGAAGATTAAAATCGTTCAATTGAAAATACAAAGGTAGCCAATGCAGATGCATTGTATATACATCTAATGAACTAAGGGCTTTATTGTGGGATTGGAAAAAATATTAAAATTTATTGAATGCTGTCTGTCTAGTCTTCAAGAATAAATTATGATTGTTGTGGGCATTGTGTTTGTTAGTGTATTTGTCTCGCTCCTATGTTGAAAGATGGACGGGAAATAAATGGTTATTGAATTTGAAGCATGAAAGATGAGTTGCTCATAAATAATTAGTCATCGATTTACATGACAATTGCTCTGATTGATAACTACTATAAGAAAATGAGAACAAATAAGTCACCTTGCTGAACTGACTACGGGAGCAGGATGGAGTCAGAGAGAGAGAGAGAGAAGAAAACAAAACGGTCATGGTAGTTAGCGTTCGCAAGTCGTGTTTATCAGGGATTCAAAAGATTTGTAGGGAGTTCGTGGTTGACTCGTGTGTTGTTTTGTTCCTGTGTTGCGCCGGTGAGAGAGATAGACAGAGGAGAGGAGAGGAGAGGTGAGCAGTACCCGAAATAGGAGTGAAGTGTGGTATCAAGCGATCTGACTGTAGACTGAGCCCCCTAGAGTGAAAAACAAAAGGTTGACTTGGCTTCTAATGTGGCTGCTTGTAGAGATGTAAGAGATCAAAAAGGGAAGACGAAGAGACTTAGTTTCTTTTCTTCTAACTACGGATTGAAACAACTCTTTTCGGCATCAGCTTAATTATCATTTGCTATATTAGTATTGCCCTCGTACCAATTGTCTGAGAATGACATGGCAAAAATCTCCCAGTGAATTTTTCCATGTCTCTCTCTCTCTCTCTCCGACCAGAGAATGTAAAGCAGGATGAGACTTGAGAACCGCATCCTCCTTAGTGCATTATTTGGTGGACTTGGTCCTAGCCGTGTATGCTAATGGAAATGGAACTAAAATCATTATCATTATCAGAAGATTTAAGATTTCTAATAAGTGCTTTACTATAACACAGCCCCTCTCCTGACTCGTCTCGTCAAATGACGATGAGTGAGCCATAATTCGGAATCCTTTCGCTGCGCTGGGACTTCGTAAATAGATGCACATAGGTATGCATTATTATTATTACGCTCTCTGTGACTTATTCCCCGTTCCCATGTTGAGAGAGGCCTGGCCTCGCTCCGCGCTAATCGTAATTACAAAGCTTTGTAATGCGTATGCAATTGCCTATTCTATTGTCAGTTGGTAATCTTATAAAAAAGGAATAATTTTTTTTTATGGCGGAGCAAAAGTTTTAAATATGGATCAGATTTGAAGTCAAAAGAGAGGTTCGTTGGATGGACCAATGTAATGTAAAGGAACTGAGCGTACATACATAGATGTGGATGGAAGTTCAATGCAGTCTTTAAATGTGTCGGTGCTGGGTCTCTACCTCGTCTTTTTCGTGGTTAAGTTGCACTAGTCAGCATGAAGCTGTGTGTCTCTCTGTGCCTCTGTCTGTGTCCATGGGCAGCAGAGAGGGATAGAGCGAGAGAAAAAACTAAAGGTATAAAAGTCCTTATCTAATCTGATTCACAGGAAGGATTTTGGATTGTGGAATGCTGGAAAGCTCCATTAAATGACCTCAATAAATCGCCAATGCCCATTCATTGGAGCGGACATTTGCTGTAATGTGGAAAAAAAAAGAGCATGTCTAAGAAATTGGTACATTTGGGTGTCACGCCCCAGTCCACCTCCACCTTCACACAAACGACGACAGTACACAATGTTCCTCAATCATTGTCATTGTCTCTCCTTGTAATTAATCAATTTATGTGAGCATGAACGCCTCTTGAAATATTATAACCATGTGTGGATGGGATGGTGTCCAAGTTTTAAAACGGAGCTTCTTTACAGTCCACGCTCATGTGGGGGATTCGCAGTAGTTGACTATATACATATAGGTATATCCCTATATCCCGAATCGGATCTATGCTCTGTATACATAGGTAGTTAAACTTCAGTGTTGATTTCATTCTTCCTACTCGACTCCTATTTATACGGATGGGTGTACAAGAAAATCTTGAGTTACTCAAGCAAATGCGCTGACTGGTCCTCTGTCTCTCTCTCTTATCCATAGATATGTGTCCACTCGCCACAGATACATCCATGTGGGGGCTCAATGTGCGGTTTGCTAGTTGACAAGAGAGCACTTTGACTCTGAAGTAAACCCATTAGTTAGTTGTTACGCGGAAAAAATCCCGTCGCGAGAGAGAGAGAGAGAGAGAGAGAGAGAAAGGCCGTCCAGCCAAAGACTACAATTCTTTGAGGTCCAACAGGAAGGTCTAAATTGGATTTAATTTCTTTCCTCTCTTTTCATCGTGGAACTTCTCAAATTAAATTTAGTGGAGGCAGAAAAAAAAGGAATCATTGAGGGGTGTGCAGTGAAGATATTACTGGGATGCCTGATTTGAGTGATGACCGGGTGATAGGAAACTTCTTAAGATGGGGACATTACATACTTTTTTTCTTCTTCTCTGCAGAATTTGTATTAGACAAGGAAAATAAAATATACCTAACTTGACTGTGGACTGGCAACTTGCATTCATTTGTGTGAGGTCTATAAGATCTCCTACACATATACTTGCATGATCCTTGGTTGATTCTCAAAGGGTTTCTTGAGCAGAGCTAAGAGATATCATGTTTGAATTTTCATTGTCCATGAATGTGGGAGTAGGGAAGGGATACATGGTGCCGGGTTGCAATGCGTCAATAGATCTAATATAAGTCCGTAGTGGGTAGTATATGTAGAGAGGGTGATGATAGGAACTTTGGGATCGGCAGCCAGTGAAAAATGCTCCGTAGTTGTGTACGGTTTGATATCTGGGAAAAGAAAGGAAGGATAATGAAAGACATCAAATTAACGTGATTATGTAGAATTAATCATCTTAATGGCTGACGTTGTGAAAAGGAGTCTGAAATTTAATGACACAGTATATTTTTTCCCTTTGCTGGCCATGCTAGTCTCATTATGAAAATATAAGCAGAGCACTTGTTTTCATTTTCTTCTTATCTACTCTCTCACTCTAACTACAGCACTACTGTCTGCCTGCCTGCCTGTCTGTCTATCTTTGTAAATGTGGATGGCTCTTGTTCTTGCTTCATCTGTCTCTTCTCAGTTCGGATATACAGGAGTAGAACAGGGAGGAACGGATATGCCTGCCTCCAGTCATGGAGCCCTGGTATAAATAGATAGGTAGCTCGCTGGCTGGTTATAGAAGATAGAGTCGGAAAGTGGATTAGGTATCTGTTGTGGTGGTGGGTAATTGTTGGCGGAGCTCAAGCTGCATACTTCCAGTCGTTCCAAATGAGTGTAGTAGGATTTGAATTGCCGCTATGGAGCTCCTTCTGTCTTTTGTAATTCATAATGTGCGGATCATTTTTACGAGAAAGAAGCAAAATCGTCTATGGAAACAATAGAGCATCCCACTGACAAAAGTTAGACATCATTAGTTCTCCTTTGCTCACCAACCTCATTGTAGGAGGACGAGGACTGTGAATGGATGGAGAGAATTGTGAACTAGCGTGTAGTTTGAAGTTTTTGAGGGGAAACAGAAAAGACTCAGAGACGGACAGAGAAAGAAAGGAAGCACACGGGAGTTGAATAAAATGAAACACCACATAAATACAGGAACATGCTAATTATTTTTTCCATGAACGTGAACGTCTTCTCTTTCTCATGGAGCCGAGTAAAGAGTCATATGCTCAGCTTTCAAATATAGGAACGGCTATGCTATGAGTATATCTGCATAGCCTGGCCTTATGGACAGATTAGATGTTTGTAGGGACCTTTCAAGTATGATGTCATTGAAATGACTGTTTCAAAACGTGCAAATACCATGTTTTACACTTCTCAAAAAGTGTAATTCTATATTTGCATTTTTGGAAAAAAACTGATACTATGTTTTTTACACCTTTTTAAAAAACAGTTCTCATTTTTGCATTCTTTTCAAAGCTATTTTTCAACTAAAATCCTATTACGTCAAATTTGCAAGGGTCCAGAGCTACCTTAGCTTATAGTTCCTGTAGGAACTCCGGTCTGGGAGAATGCATTCATTCAAGTGGGAGTCTGAAATATTACTATTACATTTTATGTCTCT
>JAQFZC010001726.1:0-27381 GCA_034695205.1 Dicyrtoma fusca | reverse complement strand
TAAAATGCAGAGGAGCTGATGGTAATGAGCTTTTTGAACGCAAATTGCAAGAGTACTGGTGGAGGGGCCTGAATATGTAGGACACATGGAACGCTTTTTTACGTGACATGAAGATTGTGTATTGCTAGATTATACGCTGACGTTAAGTTTTTACATATTTTACTTACACTACATTTTAATTTCTATACAACACATTTAACCAACGGTCCTTTTAAGGACCACCAACACCTCCAAAGAGCAAAAATAAATGATGTTCACTTTCATTTTTGTGGTATGTTTGACCTTACTAGTGTTTTGTTTTAGCGCACCGATCTTATTGCGGCTTATCATTGAGGCAGATGAGTGAAGAAGTTTTAGTAGAGAACACACTACATCCAAAAAACCAAGTAGGTAGAGAAGGATTTTTTAGTAGAGAACACACTACATCAACGTCAAAACTAGGTAGAGGAGAAAAATGAAGTAGAGAACACACTGAATGTCTACCCAGGTTTGAATTCTGTTGCCTTAAATTAAGTTTCTCCTGTCCTCCTTCTGTAAGTAATTCCTGAGATTTCTTAAGCTCAGTTAATGGCTGCAGTCAAAGATTCAAGTGAAACAGCAGTGCCACTTCAAAGTAAAGCAACTAAAAGCCAATAGAACGAACGGCATGGCACTGGATCGAAAATCGAACCGACTAGAGGATGCGGATGTTGACCTCGGCAGTTAGTTCCTTTAGCTTCCCTTGCATCTTGCATGTCAGTTCTTGGCATTATAAGCTGTAAAATAGGTTAGTACAAAAAGTTAATGAATACAAGTAAGATGAGAAGAAAGTCAAATCATGCTATCTATAGAATTAGAACTGTGGCCTATTTAATCCCGTTTGCGGTTTTATAAATTCGTCCGCATGTATCCTCCAAGACAGAGGACGGAGCATCTGTGATAAACATACATACAGGCAATTTGGTTAATTTGGTAATGAAAGAAACTGATAAAGTGATAACAGATGCTAAGAAATCCTTCAAACTATTCGAAATCTTGGAATCTCGCCTTCGAGCTGAGCTCAGGAGCAATCAAACGAACTATAATCTAAACATTTCATTCATACTCAAAATTATTTTAATCAAAAAGAGCGTCGACCCAAAAACTTAGCGCACACAGTAGGGAGCATAATTATCCAGACAGCCGCGGTCACAATATTCATGTCTAAAAGCATAGTATGCAGTCTAGTAATATGTACATATACAGTTTACTATATTTTCACACTTACCTTGAGGGAATTGGAGTACGAAAAAAAAGTGGGGTTACAAAAATAATGTGTTTATAAAAACAAATATTTAATCCGCAATTATCCAATAACAGTGAGAAAAATTATTCGGACTGTGGAAGTAAGGAAGAGTTTAAAGCAAAAATATTCGTGACAGTCAACATTTAAGTTACTAAGGACTTAAACTAGTTGTAATGATTTTCTTCAGTTGTTGTCTTATTTGGTATTAATGTATCCAAATCCAGGGTGTGCAGTACGAAGCAGCTGCACTGACTTGTTGTATAGATTGCTATCCTTCATAAGAGAATTAAATGAGCAAAGATGAGATTGGAACAACTGAAGTTACTTCGATACAAGATTTTAAAGTTTTATTAGAAAATATCATAGTTGGCACATATGAACCACCACACGATTATAAAATATACAAAATCTTCACGAATACACTAATTTGTAGATCTCTATATTCGAAGGAAAGTACATCAAGAATAATTTTGTGAAAAATTGATCAGAAATTTAGGCTTATCTTCAAGTAAATACTGAAATACTGTACAATAAAATAAATGGAACAATTATTAGAAAATAATATAAGAGTATTACAGAAATTATAATATCTGTACAGGGGAAAAGGAAGAGAAGTTGTAAATCGAGTGTAAAAAAAAGTAGGCACCAACTGAAACAGTTCCGTGCAGTAAAACTTATTCTTAGACTTATTTATATATTTGTCTTTTGTCTGTTGTATGCGTCTGTCAGAAGCATATAAATGTATTTTTTTGCACAATTAATTAATATATTATATAAAATTCCACTTGACTCACTTTACATTCAACAAACTTGAAAATTTAAAATTTGATATCATACTCGTAATAATAAATTGCTCTTATACTGTAAAATAATAATGTCATCATTTCAGTTTTTAGTTACATAACATATCTACGTGTGTACGTACATTCCTATAATTATGTGTGAATGAAGACTATCTCTGTATTCTGTATGCTTAAGTACTCACGTAATTAGGTTCTTACTAGTAACAATAATGAATTTAAACGACGACGTCGCCCACGTCATAAGCTGGAGCTGCTACTCCAACAACTTTATTTCTGGCCCTCTTTCCGTAAAGTCGGTCTGGACTATTGTGTTCTGCCACATATTGGGACTCATCGTCAGTATTGTAGTAGGAATAGTCATAGTCCGGAGATTGACCTGGACCTGCTACGGATTTCTGTTGAGTTTTGTCAATACTGCTTCCACTAATCTGTTGGTCTCCCTGCTGATTCTGATTTTGCTGCTTATTCTGAGTCTGACTGCTACTACTGCTACTACTACTAATTCCTCCATTAATTAGTTTCTTATTTAATTTTGGGAAGGAAGCTTTAGGCTTGTAAACTGACAAAGGAGTTGACTGAGGCTCCGCATCTGAGGTGGAAGTTTGTTGATCCGATGATTTTGAAATAACGGTCACTTTAAATCCTCCGACAGTAGCAGTTAAATTGCGGGCACTGTAAGAGTTGGAGCTTTGGCCGAATGGTCTGGGTGTTGTAGCAGTAGTTTCAAAAGTCTCTTCTACTTTCAGAGTTGTAAAGACTTCCGTGACGGGGTTGTAGTTTCCACTGAAATCATTGTTGTAATTGTTGGAGCTGTCTGGAGTACTGGCTGTAATAATTTCTTGGTCAGGAGATGCGGTAGAAGTCTTGGGTCGAAGTTTCTTAATGACGACTCGTCTTTTCTCGCCATTGCCGTTGCCGTTGTTGGCAGTGTTGAAATTTTCAATGAGTCCACTGCCGCTGCCGGCAACAACTGTCCTTGTTCGTAC
Source organism: Dicyrtoma fusca (assembly GCA_034695205.1). NCBI lineage: Eukaryota > Metazoa > Arthropoda > Collembola > Symphypleona > Dicyrtomidae > Dicyrtoma > Dicyrtoma fusca. The sequence continues at coordinate 24,328 of JAQFZC010001726.1, read as the reverse complement.
ACTTACTCGAACTGGCCTTGAAGTTGACGGAGAGAAGGGCACTGGTTCATATGGGATTGTGGTGGTGGTTGGTGTAGTGGATTTTGGACGAAGACGTTTTATTATTCTCCCTCCTTGTGGCCGTGAGTAACCTACACAATATAAGGTCAGAATGATTAAATGATGTTGAGATTAAAAAAAGAAACATAATTGTATCTCATTCGTAGATTGGATTAAAAACTATTTAGAGCTAGGTAACTCATGTAGGTAGGTATTTGGGGATTTACAACGTATTTACTCAAGATCAAGTTTGCAATTTCTTTCACTATCTGACATTGATACTCGTGACGAATTAAAAACATTTACCGATCATCAGAAAATCCGCGATTAAATAGAATCATAAAATGACAACATCAAAGCCATATTTCAGCTTGCACGACTAAAATCTTGCTTTTATAAGTTTTTTGCCGATGAGAGATGATCTCATATGTACCTACATCTATATTTCACGTCAAAACTATACCAATGTAATTACCTCGAAATTATGTTGACAGTTTCATGATTAAATTAGACTGAGTTTTATTGGTTACCTTCAGATGCTACTTCGGCTTCTCGTCGTCCAATATATTCCTCTTGCTGTTGTTGTGGCTGTCGTTGTTGTTGCTTTGGCTGCTGCTCCTCTTGTGGCCGTCGTCTAATTTGTTGTTGAGGGATTCTTCCTGGGCGAATTTTGCGTCCGAAATTTTCTCCGCCGAATGAGTTGGGATTTGGACGTCTACTTGCAGGGGTAACAGGTTCCTCGGGAGGGCTCTGAACATTTTGCTCCTGTTCCTTAGGTTGTCTTTCCTGAAATGTCACACCAAAATTGCATTAGAAATGAATCCATTTTTGACAGAGGGAGCAATAAAAAAACAATACGTCATACCTGTTCAATATACAAGTTATTAGCTTTATTTCTAGGGAACACGGAAGCCTCCGCATTGAAAATCTCTTCAGTCTTTTGTTGTACGCCGAATGACTCTTGCTCATTGTATTGGGTGCTTTCAATCCGTCTGGAGTACTTGACTTGTGGGTCAAAGTTTCTTGGCCCTGGATTCCGTTGTCTGTTGGGATTCACACGACGGCGTCCGCCCCTTCGAACTGGTCGGACCGTAGTTGTTGTGGTGGTTGTGGTGGTAGTGGTTGGGGGATCAGTTGAAACGATCTCTTCAACGAAAACTGGTTCAACTGGGGAAATGGGCTCCCGAGGTTGGAAATATTGAGGGGCTCGGGTCCTGATGGGTTCATAGTAGGGCGTTGATGGGGCGGATGTGGTGGTAGTGTAATACTCTGGGGCAGGAGTTGGCTTGGTTGCAAATTGCTTTGGTCTGTCCGTTTTAAAGATTGGGGAAGAGTTGATGCTACGTCCCTGTTGGAGATACGTTTGATCTTCCGGGGTGCTGTAGTAGTTGTTAGTACTTCTGAAGGTGGTTGTTGGGGCGTAGGTCGTTTGTCTCGGCTGCTGAGGATTTCCACCGTAGAAAAGATTTTGTGTCCTCACCGTTGTACTTTGTTCAGTGGTTGGGATTTTCCTGAAGTAATCGTCGCTGAAGCGAGACGGTTGCTGTTGGAAGGTGGACTGTTGCTCTTGCTGAACTGGAGCTGGAGTTGTAGAAGGCTCAAGGGTGGTGGTTCTAAATGTACTTTGATAGAAGGTTGGACGGCGGGTTGTTGTGGGGTAGGTCGTTGGGAAGGAAGTAGTTGTAGTTTCTCGGTAGTAATTGTTGTTCCTATTGTAGTTGTTAGTGAATGAACTGGCTGTTGTGGTAGGCGGAGCGTAGGTCGTTGAGGTGGTGTACTCACTGAATCCAGAGTTGCCGCTGTTGTAGTAATTGTTGTTGTTGTTAGCATTGTAGTCGTTGTTGTTGTTGGCATTGTAATCGTTATTGCTGTTGGCACTGTAATCGTTTTGTGAATAAAAGTCCGGACGGCGGGTGGTAGTGGGGAAGGACTGAGGGACATCGGTTTCTCGGTGGAAATTGAAATTGTTTTGGAAGGTCGTTTCATCGTATGGGAAGGCAGTGCTGCTTTGGTAGTAATAATTAGGGGCATCCGTGCTAGCATAGGCATACGTGACCTGACTCGTTGTTGTTGGTGATTGTGTTGGTCGCTCCGTGGTGGTGGGTCGAGTGGTAGTTCGATAGGTCGTGGTGGGCCTTGGAGTGGTTGTCGTTGCTTTCCGGGTGGTCGGGAATTGAATTTCTTTGGGCTTCACATTCTGTGTGTATTGTAAAGAGTTTCCTTGTGACGCCAATTTATTGTTGTTGTACTCTTCCACTTGGAAATCATCACCGCCCAATGTATTCCTTCCCAAATATTCTGGGTCACGGGATGGAACCTTCCCAAAGTCAAGAGTGGAGTCTTCTTTGGATGCGGTTAATTTTAAAAATTCGAAAATATGCCCGTAAGGTCCACTATTTTGATGGGGAGAGCAAGAGACTTGATAGAAGTCAGCGCATACAAGGTGTTCCTGCAAAATTAATTTCAATTGATTAATTAAAAACATCAGCTAATATTTGTTGCCTTTTATTTTATGACTCTCCTGTAATTTTATTCTGAAATCAAGTAGGAACTACATTTAAGAACAGTAAAAAAAACAGCATTCTTCACCTGATCAAAGACAGTTCCGTTGGGACACAGAAAACGGAAGTCTTGTGTTTCTCGTTTGCTCATTTTAACGCAGACGTGAAACATTTGACAGTCCGTATCAGGATCAGCATAGTATCTCCCCTGTAACTTCCCTTCACAGGTGAAACGGGTTTCCGGTAAATTATCGTAGCCGTATTCTGGAGGATTCTCCCCGCTCCCCTCCTGTGTCTGAACTGCCAAGATTAGGCAGGCCAGAAATAAAAGTTTCACCTCCATCTTCCCTTAGCCAAGTTACCCGTCGTACAATCAGTCACTTCGTTGGATACTAAAAAGAAAACAAACAAACATAAATTAAAATTTATTCCACTACCTAGTACTAAGGCATGAAACGGGCCGGGTTGAGGCAACCCGACCCGAAACCCGACCCGACCCGTTCCTAATCGGGTTAAAATTTTCAAACCCGAACCCGACCCGAATAGCGTGACGGGTCAAAATCAAAACCCGTACCCGACCCGAACTCAGGTCAACCCGTTGTCGGGTCGGGTTGACCCGACCCGATTTTATGCCGTAGTTGCCACCGCACCGTAACGGAGTGAAGGACCACATATTATGCCAAATGTAAAACAAAGAAAAGTAAAATGATTCCACCAAGAACTGCGACCACTTTGTAACTCATTATTATTATCCTCATCTGCACTAATTAGCGTATGTAAACATCTTTTAATTTACATAATTAACCTGCAAGTTATACATTTTCAATGTTTTGTATGTATTGGCATTTTGAATAGAATTCAATTTTGGTATTTCCTATATATTAACCTTGATAAGTAATTAAAAGCATGCCAAAAATAAGTCTTTGAATCAGCTTCAACTGTATATTCTACCGTAATCTGCCGTTTTATCGTTCCAAAGGAAAATATATCCATATAAGTCTTTTTCAGAATTCAAGCAACCGCCTTCCCAATGGTACAACAAAATAATCAGTAGCTGTATATTTGTTTAAGCCTGGTTCACGCCGTAATAGCTAATATGTTTTTGATTGATTCTCACTAAGGCATGAAACGGGTCGGGTTTCAACCCAACTCGTAACCCGACCCGACCCGTTCCTAATCGGGTTAAAATTTTCAAACCCTAACCCGACCCGAATAGTGTGACGGGTCAAAATCGAAACCCGTACCCGACCCGATTTCATGCCTTACCTAGTACCTATATAAACTATATCCGTCAAGAAAAATAGCGGTAATACATGATTTGCATGAATTTATTTTCGTTCTTAGTGAATTCACTAAACTTTTATCTTTTTCAAAACTGTAAGCATATGCAGTTATGTCCACAATACACACAACTAGAAAATGACAGTGCCAGCAACAACAACCAAGTTTTTATAACCACTTAATCGTTTTCATCTGCGAATGACATTATCTGCCAACAAATTTTTATTTTGTGTGTGCTTCATTAATTCGTGAAACTCTAAAACTGCAAGTGCATTCTGATGCAATGCCTACGTGAATACATGCACATGCACTCATCACTAGAAATGAACACTTATATAGTATGCGTGTCACTTCATATGATTGGAAACGTGTGCTTTATTACAATTCAAAAATTCCTATGTTCAGTACGATTGCACACATTCATAAACCTACAAAGCCCACACTAAACTACTTAAAAAATCACGATTCAAAATTTAAATTTTGCATTATTTCCCGTTGTATTCCCCCCATCTGTCATAAATGGGTAGTGCAAGGCGTGTGGGCTAAAAGTAATAAAGTAGTGTGCATGTGCATGCTCTCAGCCACCCCTCTTTAAATACTTTAGAGGATTAAATTGAGAATTTATTTAGACACATAATATTTCTTTTTTCTTGTTTAAGCTTCTTCTTCTGCATCTGCATACCTACATAAAGTAAAGTGTAAGTGCTGCAGACAGTGAAGTAGAGATGCTAAAAGTTATTATACAGTAAAACGTTTGCATAGCTCAACTTTCCCTTTCCATTCTTTAATCTGTAACTGACGATGACTGCAAAACTGCACAGATAATGTATTTACGCATAGTGGTAGAGTGGGCACTGTACTTTTTTTTAGTAGTGTATTTGTGTATAGTTCCCTGTTTGGGTTTCTTTTCATTTTTATACCACTTCACAGAAGTCCTTATGCACTCAACCAGTTAACGTCCCTAATTAAAATAGGGATTCTCATTAATGACGCATTGCATAAAACACCTAGGTATACTCATACGTACCATAAAAATTTCAATCTCAATTAGAAATTCATTACTTCTCCACAGTTGAGATTAAATGATGGTCTTAAAAGCCTCTAAAACGCAAGCACAGAAATACAGGATTGTATGATTGAATCAAAAGTTAATTTAAATAACTTGGCAGCTATTTACAGCTTCCTGGTCTTCGTCTCGTCCATGTACTTTTATAGAAATAGAAACAAAACAAACTTGGCCAACCAACCAAGTGAACCTATTTATAATACGCAGGTGAAAAATATTGTATACTGGTAGTGAAGCCATATATTATTGGCACGTTACATAAATGAACATCCTTATAAGTGCCTATGATCAGTACTTTAGTGACTGACGCACACATGGCTCATCTGGCCACCTTTGACAATGAACTAAAGTTGAGGGCTTCTTGAAACAAAGACGATCATAAAACATCTTGTATGATGACTATGAACTCATACAGCTACTACATACAACTACACCTCCTTGGTCTTTGTCCATCTTTGATTTTTCAACAATTGCATATTTACTGTTACAAACATTAACATATTTTATTGCTGAATCATAAAAAGTATAAAAACCAAACAGAATGCCACAGTGCCCAAGTTACGCCCGTACAAATAAGGACCCACACAACACATTACGCGTCAAGGACAAACCACATTTACTTTTTTTTTTGTTGTACAACAATTTCGACGCAAAAAAAAGAGCATCAAAAATTGTGAATTCAGTGAATTAAATTTGCTCAAATGTAGAAAACCGTGTAATAACAACATATTATAAATTCCATGGAAAATTCTTCACACTTTGCTCTTGAAGCCAAGCAAGCAAGTGCACCTTATTATACAATGTATGTACATCTTTGATTGCATGAAACGTGTTATTGTGAGGATCATACACTGCCTCAACCATGTTCGTCTGTATCTGTTACAAATGTGTAGACATTAGTATCCTATTTAATGTCTTCCATGCGACTGAATAAATGAATATAAATATTGAAATAAGTGTGTGTACAAATCACCTTCGTTGACACAAATTACACGAAATGCAAATAATACGCTTAGGAACAAAGAAGCGGACACCATCATACGTGTTGTTAGCTTTAATTTGTGTGTGTCATCTTCATCTGTGTGTGTTATTGAAAGACCTGCGAAACGGAATGTAAACTTGTATCCAATCCATACGAAAGGCGAAAGAAAGATGAAAACCAAATATTTATTCAAGGCTCATTATTTGCATTCTCAAATTATTCATTCAAAAATTAATATTTCGATTTAAATACGGCCAAGAATTATTTGTTAACGAAAACGAGCCTTTTATTGTTGAGGAGCATTTACCAGCATGCAATCCCTTGTGCAATAAACCTGTCACTCACAACCTTAATTTGACTTCTGTCATGTAATGATGCGGGATAGAAGACGTCAACAAGATTTTCTACGCCAACGAAAATCGTCAATGATACATTTTTAATCCGATTTGTACCCATAAAGCAATAGCTTAAGCTGTACAACTCATCACCAGAGCCAGAGCCTCTAAAAACAATTCAAAGCTGCTCTTTCTTCAAACAATTTATGAGGCTAATTAATTACTCAAGTCAGAAGATCAGCGGGGAGATCGTTGATGATCTGCTCAGTACATTCAAATAAAGATGTATGTACATAAGATGTAATTCGATCATGACTATAAATGTATACGAGGAGGTAATAAGACGCTTGATTTGTGCGTCCTTTAGGCAAGATACAATTTGTGAGGAGAGAATAAAAACTAAATCTTTCATTTCCTATTTATTTGTACTCCCGGCGGGGATATGAAAATCTTCATATCAATCCATATTCCATCTAAGATGATTTATCATGAAGACAGGGGCATATTTGAATACACTTTTTATAAATTACCCTTTAAAAAAGGTAATTGTCCATATAAGTTTTATTGGGTCATCTTCATTACTATCTCATATGAGATTCTGCTCACACTCACATGTCATTGTACAGATTATAACACGAGAATCAGATAAACGAACATCTCTTTACTTTAGTGCTTTTTCTACATACATAGTCCTTGAGGCACGAGTCGAGACGGAAAAGCCATGAGAGCATAAATAAAAATACTATATGTATATACGTGTTTCTGGTTTTGTTTCTGATCTGTTCGAAACGGAAACCGAAGCCTTTATAATGCAATTTTATTATTTCACTGAATTTAAAAATGCTTTTACTATCAGTGCAACATTGGATTCTGGACCTGATAGATGATAATAGGCATGCATCAGTAATGCATATTTCCTGTCAATTTATTATTTATTGCTTTTTACTTCCTATAATGCCTATCTAAAATCCCGTTCATCTGTAAGTCTATTAAATATAATCGTATAAAATTAAATGCCAGAGCTGTAACTTCATTTTCAGTAATAACTTTGACAGTCAGGGATGAATACAAATATTATATGATATAAACATATCTATTTATTATTTTACTAGCAGTTGCAATGCAATTCAATAAGGCATGAAAATTTTTCCATTTTACTGCAGTTGTAGTGCATATATATACTTCTTTGGGATTTTTCATTTTTTCCCCAATTTACATCAAAATGATGGAAATTTCTATACAAAATGTAAGATTGACCAACTTCAGTATATTTCTGTTTTGCTTCCTTTGTTATACAAACAACTATTAAATCAATATCTGACTCAGTATGCAGAAATTGCATGTACAACGCTATAGTTTCACGAATGCATTCTTGGTCGATTTGACAGCAAAGAAAATTCTGTTGTGATCGCAATTACCATAAAATCTAAATCGAACAATCTAAATTTTTGTGCAAAATATTTTTGCCACATGAATACATACGATGGTGTCAATTACGAATCAATCAGAACACGCCAGGCCTCAATTCTTACAAAAAGCAAAAGCAAATAATGAAATACATGTATTTACTTGATTCCGTATTTCCTCAGCAGAAAGAAGCATGCAGATGTCATAAAGTTAATAACTATCACACTTTTACTAATCGATTTCGATTATTTATTTGGTCACATATACATCATATTAAAATCAAAACAATAACTTGTAAAGTAAATAGTATGCCTCACAGCCAGTTTTTTGAGGAAAGAATTGTAGTCGTACTAGTGAAAAATCTCAATCAAAGTAAATTGGATCTCTACACTAACTTTTGAGCACGATTTGACTAATGCTCTACTAATGGACAATGCACAATGGTAGACAATAGGTGAAGAGAATTTACTAGGTCGGTATATGTAAGGTACGAAAAAGTGCAAATGTACATATCAACAAGTTTTTTTCGAGCCACTACCAATTTACCTGTCTTCCTGACAGATCCATGCAAGGCTCGAATGTACAGTCATATACATAACTAATTGAGGAATCAACTTGTCGCTCTTTATCCTCGAATATCCCATATTAAAACTGAGAGAGCACACACCTTAGCACGGAGCAATTTATCCATCTTTTCTCTGTCAGATTTTAGGAGGAAATTAGCTACTTGAGTGAACACAATGCACAGACGTTCTGCGATATAGGCACCTTCCTTTTCCATTATGTAATAGCATTATCACAGCCACATTATACGAACCCTTAGAATTTCTGTTCGCATTTCCTTTAATGTTTGTTACTTATCGTTATCATTGTATAATAATTATTGGCATATTGTATGTTCTTTTCGTAGTGGTTAGTTTTTGCTTGAAATGCATCTCCGTCATTCCGATGAATATCACCTCGCATTGTATCTGTTCGTGAGTGATATCGCTGCTAAAGATACAAAACGACGCTTATCCAATCCTGCTTACGTGCAAAGCTATCCATAAAGCCCGAAAAATACCAAATGTGTTCAAACTTTTATGGACTACAGAGCGCTATGAAATACGTGTCAAAAAATGCAAATCGAGTGACGTTTTAAAAAGTGTAAATTGAGCTTTTCTATATTCTAAAAAGGATACATCGAGATTTTGAACACTTTGATAAAGTGTAACTCAAGCTTTTCCTAGTTTTGAAAAGTACAAACCGGGTTTTTACACGTTTTGAAAATGAACAATCATGAGACTTGCATGTTTCGAAAAGTACAAAGTACAAATCTTGTTTTTATATGATTTGAAAATGATCAATCCTATGATTTGCATGTTTTGAAAAAGGTCAAAACAATCAGTTACATACCTGTTTTGAAAAGTAGAAACCACGTTTTTAACGTTCTGAAAATTATCGATCCCGTGGTTTGCATGTTTTGAAAAAGGTCAAAACAAGCCATTCCACGTTTTAAAAAGTGCAAAACAGATATTTACACACTGAACATTCTAAAAATGATAAATTCTGTGATTTTCATTGTTTGAAAATGGGCAAGCCTGAGACTCATATATTTTAAAATAGCTCGTTTAATAACTTCACTATGTTACGCAAAATGGGGAAATATTTTGCCCTTGTTGATTTTTTATGGATATGCGTCACTTTGCATCTTAACCGGCGCTATTACTACTAGCCCACATAGCTATGTAATAGCTAGTGCCAAATTTGTGTGTGTGGGTAAGTGAGTCCAAGAAAACAAAGCTGAAATAAATAATCTGAGAGCCTCATGCGTTTCATGTTGAGAAGTTAAGAATAAGTGAAACCCAATGTTACGTTACCAACATCTCGGATATGGTGTACTATGTAATGCACCAGAGTACAATGCAAAAAAGAGAATACAATGTGTGGACTGTGACTGTGACTGTGGCCCATCGACGGACCATCTTTATACTGAAACTCATATATATAGAATAACGTGCACTGCTATATTTACTAGAAGATCCTGATACATACATAGGTACATATAGTTATGGTATAGTTTGTTTTGGTTATATGGTCATGGTATGGTAAAGCCAAGTGGTGAGAAAGAAAGAATAAATTCTTCTTCCACCGCCAGATATTTATCATCTTGAGGGTTCTCGTGACTCGGAAATTTGCAATTCTCGTGACAATCTGGTCACACTCACATCCTCAACTTAATTCACAAGAAAATTTAAGAAAATAATATCAAGTAGCCAAGTTACGGCAGTCACTCAGTAGTGCTATCCCCTCATCAAGTCCCAAATTCTCAATTCCATTCTAAAGACACACCAACACCATAACACCAACAACAGATCAGCAACAGCAGCATCTCTAATCTCTCTATTCTCTTTGCTTTGAAGATTTGGGAAGAGTGAAACAATTTTTAATTTTTTGGCTACTTCCTTTTTCTACGCTTCTTTATTTCACCAGATTGTTCCTTGTCAATACAGATTAAAGATATTACAGATATATGTACCTACATAGCACAGACTCAATAGCACAGACAATACTTTGTACGCATTTAACTGAACATCTTAAAATTAACAAGTAGGAGAAAAAAAGAGTGCAATATGCATCCATCATTAAAATCTATGAGACGAGGCTACAGACGAGACGCTCCCTGGCTGAGTGAAGAAAGAAATAAAACCACATGCATCGCATGCCATTTCCATTTACTATGATTTAACTCCACTCACAACTTACCTATCGGTATTGTTAGCAACAGAACAACAATAATAACAATAACAACAACAACAACAGCAATAAAGTCTAGCTGCTCTACAGACTGCAGACGTAAGTATTCTAAAATAATAATAATAATAGTAATATAGTAATGATAATAATATCAGCTAAGTGATTTTCTCTTTCTTCAGCTTCTTCCCCTTCAATTATAAATATCATCTACAATTCAAATTTTAATTCAGCTCAACAGTCTAATATGTAGACGGAGAAGATGCAGAGATCACGAAGCAAACGTTACTATGTATGTATCTTCCCTTTTTACGTTGCTATAAAATAGTTTCCAGTCGCTCGCTCCATTGAAATCGAAATGAAAACGGAACAAAAAAACAGTTCTCTTGGATCTTATCTTAAGGCTGTAGCTGTAATTCATAGGCATGCATGTAGTGCACGTGAAAAAAGGACAATAAGGATATGTATATAGGAGAACTTTATACTGTGGCCATTCATAATAATAATCATGATCTTGTAAAAAAAACAAGTCATTCAGTTTACTATGCTATAAATACGGATAGCTATAAAAGTTGTGGGCCTACTACATCATTATGTACATACATACATATATAGCCACATCTTCTTATTTTTATATAAATAATTTACTGTATGAATCAAATAGATTAGGTTACATATTAAATACGTGATGGCAGACATACAGACATATTTCGATCTGCCCTAAAACTTCCAAGAGAAGGCTAACAATTAAAACAGGAGTGTACAAGACGCTCCCTTTGCGAATTTATGCAGTCTACGTTCTAAAAATGCATACATGATTACATGTATTTCCTTTAACCTATTCGCAACTGGTAAACCATGAAGTTGTTTACTGTTTATATCTACTAGAATTTAACACTTTCAAAAGGTATAAGACTAGAAATTATGTAGCCCTTTCAAAACGGTCAAAAAGGTGCTAAACTAGCAATCCGTACTTTCAAAAAGGTCAAAACTAGAACCAAACATTTTCCAAAAGGTGCTTAACAAGAAATTAGCACTTTCAAAAGGTCAAAACTAGAAATCAACACTTTCCAAAAGGTGCTAAACTAGGAATCCGCACTTTCAAAAAGGTCAAAACTAGAACCAAACATTTTCCAAAAGGTGCTAAACTAGAAATTAGCCCTTTCAAACAGGTCAAAACTAGAAATCAACTAGATATATTGCTGTTTCGAAAAGGTTAAGCAACAGATTCTCAGAAAGTGAGCGAGTTCTTTCACAAAAGTTACATACTTTATTCTCGTAGGCTCCCAATTACAGTAATTTATGTCCCAGACCACCACAATGCAATGTTACAGATCAGTAACATAGATTCTAACGCATCCCAGCTCACTTCAGGATGAGTCAGTTGCCAGTCAGTATGTTGATGACTAATTATAATTGCAGTGCAAGTGTGTGCGAAGAGTGCGAACGCCCTTAATCAGCATAAAAGTGTAACAAATCTCTTGGGGAAGAATTCCTGTTGATTTGTTGACCCCAGGCAGCGCTCCGATCTCACTTATTACTGTCATCATAAATAATGTGCCATTTGTCACCACCATAATAATTGTGGATCCAATGAATTAATGTGGAGCTCCACACGCTTATTTGTATTCCTATCTTTCACACAAGCCGTCAATTCCAATTCCAATTTCAATTTGATTCAATTTCCCTTTCAACAAAGCCTCATCACTATCACTCCTGTGCTGTATTTACCTATCAAATGCATCCGCAGCACAGAATAATAGTGCTCATGATTTAAAGCCTCCAAGGAGCTAGGTATTTATGAAACCTTAACTCAAACTGCCCATTTTGTTTAAGCTACCTGCTACTTACACTAAATGCTACACAGAAACACTAATTGTACATAGCATCTCAGCACCTTACAGCTTATACAGGAGTTCATACTACCAATAATTAATAATCATAGTAGGACACAGATACAAGAAAAATTAACGGTCATTTGTAAGTAATGTAATATGTACCATTAAATTGTTTCTTGGGCGGAAGCAGGGATAATTGCACGTCCAAGCGCAGTTACAGTTCTATGTACATACGCCTTTTACAATCCCTTTTATTTCAGGTCATAGTAACACAAGTATGAGGAATTAAATTGGCTATTGCAGGAGCTGAACCTTAATAACAGTAACAGTACATACTTAGCATGTATGAAACGCAGTTTGGTCCAACGTTGAGTTGCGTTGGTGTACGTACTACACGTGCAAAAATATAAAATGTGCTTTAGTCCCATAAAAAAGACGCATCTTAGTATTTTAGTCACATATTACATTTCATTTCACTTTTCACTTTGTGTCACTTGGAAATAAACTGTAAACTGTAAGGTGAAAAGGAGTCACACAGCCACAGCAGTACAGCACACACGTCGTCTATTTTATCGTTATCGTATCAAACCCCACAAAAGGAAGGGAGCACAGCAGTAGCGAGCCAAAATTAAAAGCATCTGCAAATGTAAACAAATATGAAGAAGCCAAGCCAATGCTGCAGTTGATGCTAAAGATGCGAATAATATAAGGATCATTTAATCAAGGTAAAAAGCAACAATACAAGGCAAAAGGCAAGCAAACGCTTCCATCACATGTCACATAATTACTCAGGTATTATACAATTATCGTATCACTCAGCATTTGTATAAGGACAGCTACAACGTATTATTATTTTTCATACAGTAAGTAAAATTCGTAAAATACAGTAGCCCAACATAGGTAGAAGACTGCATGGGCAGGAATAAAAGTGCTAATGTGTGGACACACGTTACAAAACAGACATGATCTGCTATCGCATTAAAAGTACGAGCAATGTATAACGTCAAACGTCAACGTCCCATAAAATTCCATTCCACTATGCTGGTAAATGGTAAATTATCTCATTCGGCATTCCTCCAATCAGTTTTAAAAATGAAGATTTTTATGCAAAAAAGACGTATAATTCAAGCGTATCTCCTACATTTTTAAGTAAAATATCTGTAGGATGCATTTTGTAATTGCAGTAGGTAGATTAGATTACAATTTTGCGGTGTAACTCACGACTAGGTAAGTAAGTCCCTAAGTTCTATCGTCCAAATGACGCTTTATAGATACACACACATCTTGCAATAAATAATTTTTAAAGTTAAAGCATATTATGCATTTAATTCCTCAACAGTTTAGCGTACAATTAAACTGGCAAGATTGATTTGCTTAATATCCCTTAATTATCATAGTAGCCAGCTAGACTGACAGATAACAGTCACGGAAGTGACACAACAGCCTGTGCATGCATAAAACTATATTATACATAGGTAATACAAAGGCTGCACTAGCTGCAAAAAGTTCTAAATCCAAATTCGGCTATAATGCATAGGAAAAAATTCATGTATGTAAAGTCCACAAGTGAAATTTAAATGCTCTAATCTTGTCCTTATGGCTCTGTCTACAGACAGACTATTTGTAAGAATATTTGACACGAAATGTTTCACTTGCATCAGATGTGTGTGTGTGTGTGTGTGTGTGTGTGTGTAGGTAAAGTAATCATTAACCATTGGATGATCATGATTACATTATATTATCTCTTATTTAAATATTTTACACCTCCATTGTTCTACACACCGTGGACGATTCTCGCCGATTGTTCTTAATTTCTGAGGCATTACTCCTCTACCTTACCATCATCTAATTTACACAGGTATATACTATACGGACATGAATACCTAAGTCAAATACACCTGCATCACCCCATCATCTATCAGTAATGTGATCTTTCGTGTAAAATTGTAATTTAGCTCGTACTCGTGAGCTTAGTAAGTCATAGTGCGGGTCATTCCATATTTAATTTATATTATTCATTCTCACTAGTCAGGTACAGCATCTAATGATGTGAATAGAAGATTTCTACTTAAGACCTTAATTTTTTTTACCTCATCTCTCCATGCTTTCATGCTCATGTCATTACTATACACAGCAACGGCTTGGTTTGACTAACCTTTTAAGGTCCTCATTATTACAGTGCAGTGTTTGAGGGATTGTGTTCAAAATTTGTACTTTACATAAACTGAATGGAGGCAAACGACCATGTTAACAATGGAAATGTCAATAATAATTGGATGTCTTGTACTGACTTGTAAGTGTTCTGTAGAGTCAAATAAAATAATAATTCGGTGATGGTCCTTTTTTGTTTTGTACAAATTATTTTATCTGTACATACAAATGTGTCATATCGTAGAGCATTACTATTACTCTTTAGATGAACTATAGGAAAGGACTCTGAAAGTGTGAGGGAGATCATATAATGCTAATATAATCTTTCTAATTACGACAAATCCTTTAGTTGATTCATATTTTATGGTTTCAAATTACAGTCATTAACTCAATGTTTATGGGAGAGGATGTGATAGTGATGGTGATGGACTATGAGATTTTTCTTCGGGCTTTCCCTACGGCATGCCACAGAATATAGAATACAGAACATCTCTTGTAAAAGCCCTGAGTGCCTCCTTCATCCTTCATGTATGTAATACAGACCTACTCGTACTCCAGACGATTACACACACACACACATAAGTATTTTATTGTATTAGGGTCATTGCAATTCAAACATGCTAAATTGCTTTCTAATCCACTCATAAAAAATTCAATGTAGCTACATTATTTGCTTCTAAAATAATTAAAGAGTGCGTGGCTTGAACACTAACGGTAACGGTAGTAAGTAGGCACATCTGAAGTTCAGCAAAATGTCAACAAAAAACTGTAGCTACAACAAATTCTGAGATTTGAACTTTGACAAAGTTTTATTAAACTACAAATTACGTCACGAAACGAATAAACTGAGCGCAATTTCCTTATATAACATCAGACCCAAATCGAAACTTCATCAGTAATTTACAATTTACAATACAATGGCTTTAAAGTACAATTTCGTCGTCAAGAAAACAGGTGAAGATTTGTGTCTGTGCCAATGCAATGTGTGCCTGTCTGAGTCAATTGTTGGGGGGCGCTTTAATAAATTTTTGAGTGTAGAAACAATGGATTTGAAGCCAATAATATTGTGAAGAAGGGACGATTACATACTGTTGAGAATGGAGCGCCTATCGTCTATCGTGCCATCGGCGTCATAATTATAGCAAAAGCAAGTATTAAAGCACACGGCCCTATTACTATTACTATTACCTACCTACCTACCTACGAAAGAATATGATATAACTGCCAAAAGAAGGTCCTCACGAAAATGTGAGCCTTTTGTTTTTTTCCCCCCGTGACTAAGTTAAAGATTTTTTGAAGAGATGAAGAAGATGAAGATGAAAGTGATCTGATGACTCGACTTACTACTAGTACATAAGGATTGCACTGATTGTACTTGACTTGACTTTTGCAAGAGTTTTTTTTACGTTGTGTCGCAATGGAATGGAATGGAATGAAGACGAAGGAACGAACAAGTGTGTCTGTGATTCTTCATTGCATTGCATTGCATTGGGTGCACGAGGAGATGGACTTTAGTAGGTTAGCACAATAGACCGTGAATATCTCATTTCAACATTTTATTTAGCTGAATAACGTATCTTCTTGTGCCTAAAAAAATCTTCACTATAGCAAAGCTACATAGATGGGTCTGGGTATAGACAGTATATAGGTATAGACACTACTGTAAATCAAAATCGAAACTATACATAGTTATAGTTTCCATGTATCTTTACTTACGTGTGGATAATTACTTTGAGAAAATTTTAAATCATGTTGCATTGGTTAAATTATATAATTATTTGTGATTGGTTTGTATTTTTCTTTTCAAAATCTGACAGTGGGTTGTGGTTCTGATTTCTGATTTACAAACATGAGTGAGACAGACTTTTTTGAATAAGGATAGTACATATATCTGTACAGGTTGGGTTGGCTATTGGGAAAATATATCATTTGAGCCACCGACGGCCTTACAAACTATGTGATTACATCGTCATATGCTTTATTTTGGGACACACTAGTACCCCTACATTCCTACTTCACATAATTATACAAATTTATTCAAAGCCTATATAATTTACTTGCTCCTGAATGCTCGAAATAAATAACCAGCCATGAACGGTTCTGTTCTGTCCATGCTTCTGTTCACAAATTAGCAGAGTCATACTGCATTCAACTAATTCATTCATTCATCTACGGTCCACACGCAATTTATGTACCTACGCATTCCACGCACAGTTCACTTGAGCAGATAAACGAAGAATGATGAGAAAATCTAGTAATTAATTAAATATTACTCTCGTGAACACGTAAAAATGAACGGAAACTTTACATATTTTGTAATCTGTCGCAAAACTATTTATTTTGTAATTACGTAGTTCGTCCACTCCACTCCAACATCCAATGCACTGCACTGTATCAAAACTACCAAGAAAATCAAGAAATCCTCAAAAATTAAAAATGATTATAGCCAAGTACACATAGTATACATAATATATTCATCATCATCATCAGTCACCTTGATTCCTTTTTATTTCATTACGACTCTGACCGAGCCGAGCCGTAGCACGGAGGTAGGTAGATTTTGTAGCAATCACCATTAGCATTACCATTACGATTACATTATTAAATACGTCAATTGAACAGTTACCGTCAGTTCATGGAATTTCTTTGCTCTTAGCAAGGTAACGAACGTAAAATATAATCTCAATCAGAATGAAAATGAGAAGAAGAAAATGAACGTGCTTTAGTAGGCCCACCATGTTATTTACATTGGATGAGATGGAGATGAGCTTTGGCTTCGAACGTCTGCCGTCCTTCCCTCAAATTCTCACATTTAATAACAATTTGTTCTGTAACCAGCACTAACCCCTACCACAAGTTGAAAAGGCCTAGACCACAGAGTACAGAGCAGTGCCATTGCTAGTATGACGTAAGGCAGAATCTACCTGCCTCAAAAATAACCAGCACAACTTGAAAATGATTATTTATTGAATTATTCTATCAAATATTCTTTGCTCATCCACACACTTGGAATTTTTATGAGAAAAAAATGATAATTCTGTGTGTAAGTTCAAACAGTGAGGACACGCAGTCTCTTGGCCAGCCAGCCGCCAAAAATTACACACATGAAAGCAAAAGTGGTACAAAACTACAGATGAACTGCGTTGACGCAAAATAAATCTGCGACAAGAGTCATTTGCCAAGAATATCACACACACAGGTGATCAGAGCTGATGAGAAGAAAAAAGAGAACTTACAAAACGCTGGGATATTGGTCTATCCATCCCTACTTACAATGTATTTATGTGTGTATGCCAATGCCAACTGATTGCAATTTGCAATAACATGCAACTCCCAACTCATCGTGTATCATACATCATTACATCTGATCTGAGAGCACAATACTAAATAATAATGGCCATTGTTGAAAGTTGGCAATTTGAATTTACAATATAGCAATTACCAGAGATAACAAGTGTCTACATAGGTACATACATGCAGGGATTTATGCAGAAAAAACAACAATTTGTTTCTCTACCTTATGATCTGCTAAGTTGAAGACGAAAAAAAAAGATTCTTTAGCATTGTTGTATGTAATAGGTAGGGACACGAGCGTTTAAAAGTACGCATGCATGTAAATAAATGTTGGGAAATACATGCATTCTACTACGCCATTGCTGTCACAGTGGACAAATAAATGACGCTAAAAATGTCAAAGTCGGAAACTTAGCTCATATTTAGCAACCCAACACAACACACATAACAATAACAATAATAATACTTTAATTTAACATTATTCAGTTGCACAGCCACGTCGCCTGTACCTGCGGATTACGGCTAATCTAAAAATTATACCAAAGTCAACCTAAATACCGACTAGTAGTGTAGTAGATAACACCTACTACAGCCTTATTACAGCTGACCTGATTATTGCCGATTTTTTCCTTTAAAATTAATTTGAAATTTAAAGGAATTGATTCCGAGTTACTGGTTACATGGAAGTCGGTGGCCCTTCAATTTGTACGAACGAACGAAGCATCTTGTTGAAATTATGACTGAAAAAAGTGCTTGCACCATACATACGATACTGTAGCCCTAATCATAGCATCAGGAATTACGAGATCCTCCATATATTATAAACGACAGGACAGAGAAAGGAAAAACAAAACTAATTTTCATCTCCACAACACACCAGACCAGGCCAAGCACACCAGACAAGCCAAGCTCGGTGTTTACACGAAAATACTGACATAAGTATGTATATCGTCGCTCTAAATGCAAAGTGTCCAAGTTTCCGTATCCATTTTTTTAGTATTATGGATTTTATGGCACTTTGCCTATAAGGAAATCAATAGACTTGGTACACTTTGCTTTTTGTGAAAAACTTAGTAGTAGAGTTAGTACGCTTTGAATTTAAACCGACGATATTCTGTGTACTGTGTACAATGGCACTTCACTTTACGCACTGCAGATGTTATTATAAGTATGTACTACATTTTCAATGTATTATTCTGTTATTCTGTATTTAGCGTAGACGTGGATGCTACAAATGACAGGGTGATTGTCGATACTCAGAGTTCTAAATCATTATTATCAATTTACATTTTCGTATTTTGCATATTCATAGATTATTATTATTCATGCCACACAAAGATCGTTCATAATCATCACAATGCATAGAAACACATGGAAACAAGCACTGACTGCCTTGTGCTATCCATCAACAGCTAAGTACCCATCCATTGCCCAAAAAAATCAATGATCACAAGGATAATAAAGCAGATCAGGGAAACAGATCTTCATCTGCCTGCCTTCATTAGTATGCAAGTTATAAGCCTCGTGGTTCGTCTAATATTCCATCAATTTCAATCCCAATAGAGCAGCTAGTCTGTCAGATACCCACAAAATATACAAACAAAAAAAACACGTCCAGCCACCTGCCATATCATACTGTTACGCATACTGCAAACTGCCGAAGGCACTCCATATATTACTTTGCCTTCAATTTGCTGAAATTATAATATTATTTGCACTGTGATGCGTATTTCATAGTAAGTACATAGATCACATTATCTATCATCTTCTCATCCACCAATTTCCTTGCAAATGAATCAATTAAGAGAGACATATTGCATCAGAACATCAGAATCAGCCTAAGAATCTCTCTCTAATCTTCGTGGTGGGTACATTATACCTATTACCTCTATACACCTTAATCTGTGCCACATTCCACAATTCTAGATCTTTTTTTTCCAAGGTATATATTTCCTTATTATTTATTGTTTTCGTTTCCAATGCTCCATCTGATTTCTACATTAAATCCAAAGATTCAATTAATTGAACGTCACATCTAGACTAGGTAATAAACTTAGAGAGACAGGTGGACAACTAGTGCGGAAAGTATTAAAAACTTTTGAATTAGAGTGTTTTATACCAGAGCAAATATTGCAGCACTTGGAGTGCTAATGCAATAGTACGAGGTATATTTTTACTATAAGTCCTTTATCGGCAAAAGATCTTTTGTCATTTTATGTTGTTTTAATTTATAAGATTGTATAACGGTCACAGAATGACAGAGGAGAACAATTAAGCTTAAATGGAATCAATACGAAGACGAAGGTGGACAAACTTGTCTGGCTTTACTCAAGAGATGTTATCTCTTGAGCACATCTGTCTCTATGTACAGCTTAAGTATGCATTATGTGTGAACACCAAGTTTATGGATGCAGAAGCAATCTTTAATTCTCAATTTTCTTGATAGGGCACTGGCAAATATGACGTTATTTGATCTGGGGCAGAAAATTTTTCAAAAAAGTTATACATATTATATAATAACGTTTCAAAAAGGGCAGAAATATAATATGCATTTTTCACATTGCAAAATTCACATTTATATTTATAACGTTTGACAGCGCTTCAAAAAGTGCAAAATCTGACATTGAAGCATTTCAAAACATTCAAATTTATAAATACGAACGTTTCAAAAAGTGCAAAAGCATAAAATGCACAATTTCAAACGAAAGCAAACTCTAAAATATTTGTGAATGTTTCAAAAAGGGGAAAATCTGACGATTGAGCATTTTAAAACATTCAATTTTATAAGTGTACGAACGTTTGAAAAAGTGCAAACACACAAAATGAACGATTTCAAAAGAAAACAAACTCTAAAATTTCTGTAAACGTTTCAAAAAGTGCAAAATCTGACATATCAGCATTTCAAAACATGCAAAGTTATAAATACTGACGTTTGACAAAGTTCAAAAACATAAAATGCACGATTTCAAAAATTTCTATAAAAGTTTCCAAAAAGTGCAAAATGTGACATTTCAACTTCTAAAAAACGCATAATTTCGACGTCATAATTGACAGGTCCCATACTGGGGGGCTTGTGTAATTACTTATGTAGGTACATACATACACACATACCCCACTAGTCAGTATGTTTGCAACTTGCATTTCATCAAGTGTGTCAAGCGTGTGTTGGATAACTTGGGCGAACCATACAAACAATATAACATCTCAAGTCTATTTTTTTCATCTTCTTCATAATGCACACATTATTTGCATTCATTGAAGGGATCTCCATAGAAGATTCTGTCTGCATATAGGAAGAAGACATCAAAGGGAAATTTATGGGATGGGAATAATGGTTTATTGTCAATAAAAAAAGAGCCTAGCAGCGTGAACAATTTTTTGTGCCTGTGCATAAATTCCATATTCAACGATTGCACTTTATCAGTGTCCTCTCGTAAGTATGCACGACCATTATATTTTATTATACGAAGATTAACTCACAAACAACTCAACGTCTCTGTCTCTCTATTCTTTGCCGTATAACAAAAAGAACAAAAACTATAAAACAACACAACAGAACAGCAACAGCTCAAGTATTTGTACAAGTACAAGTGACACGCATGTACAACTTGAATTACTACAAACTACAAACCCAAATGATTTAACAAATACAACGAATTTTGTTTTTGGTCCACTAATCATTTTTTTCCCTTCATTTCATAACAATAATATTACAGGACAATTAAGTAAACCAGTAAAAGTAACGACTTATTACATGAATATTCATTCATACGTTCAAAAATTGCCGAGATTCAGCTAATTTGTTGGAAATACTACGACAAGGGCTTCTCACACTTTAGATGAAAAAACAAACACGTATTTTTTGCTATCATTACACAAACTTTGCATCAAAAGTATAGACACGTAGATGCTAGACGGGAATTCGGTCGGGCAGCCAGTCACAGCTCTATGCCACTTCTGAAAAATATAATTAGTAGCCAAAATCTGGCGCCACATAACACATCCCTTCGATTCTGGTTAAATTTTTTTCTCCTGTGTAGCTTAAAAATTAAAAATTAATTGCTTAGTCGATAATTCCATTGGATTGCACTGCACTACTCTACTGGCTCTAAAAATTATGGGATTCATTTGTACCAAATCTACATCAAAGAGCGAGCCAAAATGAAGGGGCCGTAGGAAGGAATTATAATTACCTAATTTTGTTTTATCTATCTCTAGTCTACAGGTCTACAAAATAAATACTACATGGTATAACATGGCATGTTAACAGATTTTATTATCTTGCTAGCATTTTGGAATTATTATGTTTTGTTCATTACATTCACAACATCACGATATTACGCTTTTATGGAGCGAGTTACAGTAATACAGTAAGTAGATACTTGTTAAATAATACTATTCTTACAGGTTAATTTGAGATTCCAAGACACACACGAGATACATAGGTACATAGAAGAAGGCATCTCTACTCCACGTGGCTCGACAGAACTTGTGCGTAAAGTAGATTGCTTCTTAATGAGCACCAAGAGTTTCATCAGTAGATTTTGATCACGAGGGCCTATACCTTTAACAACTACAAATGTATATAGTCTAAGGTACCTATAATTAGAAGAGGCTGTAATGTGCCCTCTAGGCTTCCTAATCACATCAAAACACGACCATCCAAAAATTGTAAAGGATACACATACGGTCTCATAGCAAATTACCAAACTTTAATAATTACACCAAGATTTTAGTGTAGACAGTAGAGCGTAGACCCGTCTGAGCATAGAGTGAACTTAAAACTTTTAACTTTTTCATAATTTTTTTTCTGGCAATTTATTATTGTAAGCGCAGAGCCTAGCCTGCCCGACTGGTGTGGTGGTCTAACTTTTTTAGATTAAAAAATAAATGGGCCTATAATAAAAGAAACAAGCAATGTGCCCTCCGCCAAACAGCACAGTTAGTACTGGTAATAACAATAATATTGCAATCCACGTAGGAGTTAGAGACCGAGGCAATTATCAACCTTACAGGAGTGAGCGCGTAGGTAGCAAGATGCAATTTCTAGGTACTGAGAAATAAAATTCTACAATATAAGTTTTTGAAGATGACACAGTCTAAAGTTATAATGTTAACAATAGTAATAATTATTGTGATGATACGACCGACAAGGCAGCACAACATAAACAGAAGGTACTTCTGCAGGCAAGGCAAGCAAAATTAGAATTTATTTCGCCCTGATTTAAGTTCTGAGAATAGCACAGAGTGTATCCATAACATATGTGTCTGCATGTATTAAGAAGGGAAACAAAATTACCTATGTGCACAATTTTTATTTACAATCTGTAGAATACGAGAAAAGACAAAAGTTTTTTGGATCTTTTTCTTTAGACACGTTTCTCCACCACCAATAGCCTTGTCTTAATTAACTTTAGAATAATAAGACGTCTTTTTGGTCGCCTCTGCCCTGCCTTTGCCTACAATATGCTTATAGGCAAAAAAAAGTTTTATTCTTAAATCATAAATGACCATGTTTGAGAATATACAGGAATGTGCGTATGTACTTCACTACTCATTATGGTATGGATTCTAGCAGCCAAGTTTGTGGGGTAAAAACTTGTAAGAAGATGAATCAGAGCGACATTGAAAAAATGATGAGATGATCGTTGGCTTGTGGTACGTGAGCTGTCACCTCTTATCTCAGGTGTCATCGGTGTCAAGAATAATATCACAAGACTGGCAGCTAGGCCAGGTCAAATAGTGTCAAACAAAAAAAAAAGTAAAAACGAAAAAGCTAAAAAAAACTTGCCTGCAGTGATGCTGGTGTGATGCCGATGAATTGTTGAAAAGTGGATGTGAATAAGTTTTTAATTTTCAATGGACTCGAGAGTCAAAGGCAAAAGTTCAAACTTCAAGGGAAATAATGGGGTAGAAAATATACGAGGGTGATTGGAGTTCAAGCTTTACTTGAAATCTTTATCTCTTACCATAATTTATGAAAAATGTTCATCGTCACACAGGCAATTGCACTACAACCACAACACTAATCATTTTTAAAATAGCCTCAGTCGGCTTACATGCTTATTATTGTTAGCCAAAACCTAATAAATGCTATCTGACTGAGGGAATCCGGATGTAGTGAATTTCCAGTTACATTTTTATAACCTGTGAATGTTTAGACCACAAAAAATAATCGTCGAGCAAGCAGAAATAATTAATATTTATGCACCTAGGTACTTAAAAGTACATACCTGGTAAAGCTGCATTCATTTCACACTAAATTAGTGGAACCTAATTAAAATCCTTAAATGACCAATAATTTGCCAATTACGTGTATCTCTGATGCCCCTCCTAGCTATAGCAAGGTTAAATCAAAACGAAATTACTAATAGTCGGTAATCGTGTGTACCAATGCAACGTATATACCTAACTGTACTATATACTGCATACCAGAAAAATTTCGTAAGCGCAAATGACGGTTGTAAAAAACCTAATTAATGGCTAAGCTGTTAATTGGAAGTGGAATCTCCACGACACGCCATGCTAGCGACAGGAGATGAGCTACGTAAGAGAAATATGAAGAGAAGATTGAAGATGAAAATAATATGAAGATAAAAATCCTACGTTGGTGTTGGCGAGTATCACAATTATTTCTTATAATTGAAAGAACGATTATTACGTATGCACCGTACAACTCTGTTGTTAAAGTAGACAGTACC
>JAQFZC010001725.1:0-27400 GCA_034695205.1 Dicyrtoma fusca | reverse complement strand
CAATTCTTGGCTCGAAAAGGGCAATTTTACGGCGTTTTTTTTTTACAAAATATGCTAAAAAAAGGGGCAAATCACTGGGTGCCAATTTAAAGGTTGTGTGCCAAAATGCTTGGGCCATTCTTGCACCCAATTAACATGTTAAAATAGGCCCTGATTTAGTTGAGGCATTCAATGGGGAAAGGGCAAGTGTGAGAATTGCAGGAAATAAGGTGAACGTATGGTAATTCTTTCCAGCAAGCAAGAAGCTGCTTCAATTACGGTAGTGGAACAACGTTTAGCATCGAATGCTGTCCTCCTACCATGCTTAACACATTTAAACTAACATTTATAACGTGTCTGTACTTTGTTTTGGGCGTCGCTGAATGATCTGTATTAAGAACACACGTAAAGCCGTAACCCTAAAAAATGTGTTCAAGATTAATAAAAGCATATTTTCTTTATTGAAATAATTAAAAGACATTTTAGTTTAGTAAGTTTGTCACGGCAAATGCACAATGCAATGCAACGCTATTTATTCGAAGGTATTATTATTTTGAGTATTTATTTGTACAAACTAGAGATTATTAATTTCATCATAAATATCTTCTACATAGTTTCGTATGGAACACTCGGTTCGTTTACAGATACTACTTAAGTCGTAAATACTACCAACTATTTACAAAATTAACATGAGATATGATAAGATAAGATAGCAAGCATTCTGATCTTAAGCTCTTATCAAACAGCAAACATATAAACACTCACCTAAAGCGAAAAACACTACAAATCCCATGATTATTAAACGATTTTATCATGTAAACCATACCACATGACAATGTATCATCGCGCAGTCACACTATTTCTCAAATATAATAAGCTGCCAAAAAAACAGAAACCAATTCTCATCTCTGCACTCATTCAATAGCAATCAGTAATAACTCAATCACAGTGCAGCCTGCAGCGAGCGTTGCGTTGTACAGAAAAGAAATTTGTATTTTAAAAAACTGTCCATCTTGTCTCGAGTGTAGCAAGTTTATTTATTTGAGTATTAACCTTAAATATAGACATTAATAGTAGAATGGAATAAAGAATTCATTTTTAATTAAAAGCAAATTCTACGAAACAAAATCCATCCCAACGTCCGTTAATTCATCTAAACTTTATGCATTCGAAAATACATACTTTTAGTAGTAAAATCCATAATTTTTTAATAAAATTGAGTATAAAATTAAAAAGTATATCCAGTGATAGTTATTCTGACAAAATAGTAACTTTAAAGATTCCCTTGCCACCAGATTTAATGTGTACTGTTAAACTTAAGTGACATTAAATTAAATAAGCGCTGTATTGCTCATTTTACAAAATATCATAAAAATATAGAAATCTTGCTTCGAGTACATTCCAACGATTGAGGGTTTAGAAGCCATATGTACATTATTATCTCTACTGACTGCACTGCAATCCCTGTATCAAGTACAAAAGAGTTTACGATTTCTGTAATCTACTTCAAAGTATGTGTACTGGATTCGAGCATTATTTGCTTACTTTAAATGGCGCTCTAAAAGTTTTGCATACTGTAAGATTTTACTATGTACCAAAATAATAGAATAGAATATACTTCTTTTGAATTGCTATAATGCTTTTAATACAATTTTATTGTTATTTATTATTTAATAAAAAACGTTACTATTTAGTATTTTTAAATTGGATTCAAAGTACAGATATCTTCCTGGTTTCAGCTTTTCTTACTAATTTAAGAATGCTAGGCTCATTCAATTGTCCATGATAGAATATGAATGGATTTTTTGTTTGTTCTTAATTTGCAGGCATTTGGTGCAATCAGCCTCGCGTTGCTTTCCTACAAGTTTGTCGCAGTGAGGGAGGAGATTTTGCTAGTGTGCGTTGTTGGCGTTGTGTTGGTTCTTTCCTTCGTATATCTCCTGGCATACATGAAATGGGAATTACTACTACTGTCGAGTGACACGAACAAAAAGATTGTAATTTCTTAAAAATTAATTACATATCTTTATTTGAGTTTGACACTAGAATAAATTAGTGTTTTGAATGTTTTGGTCAATTTTTAACGTCTAGTGTTTTATCCGTCTGTTTTTCCCTCAGGATTTTGCTTACCACATTATCGCGGGATTAGGTTTGATCATTGTGGGGACTTACGTCACATCTTGGACTGATTACTACGAGACATGCCATGAAGACTGTCCGTCACTGTACACTAAAGGTGTTGCTAAGGTAAAATCCAATACTGCTCAAAGTGAAGACTTAAAAAGATATCAATCATTATATACATATACCTCTTGCTCTTTCTCGTAATCACTCGTCACAATTCCATTCAAACGTTGTAAATTTTAATCCCTTTAAATGACCTTGAATGTTTAGATTTTAACATTTGTTAATGGTGTCTTGTACGGGATCGTTGCATTCCTGAACGTTAAAGAGGATGAGATAACCAAGGAGGACGAATTAACGGATAGCGATCTCGAGGATTTCCCCTTAATTACAATACAAACTAGGAAGAAGAAATCCCGGTTTACGCGCCCCAGTTATTCAGATTCGGAGTATCAATCTATTAATCCCTAACAGAAATAACAGCTTGTATATACGTAATTCCATCGCATCGCAACTTACCAGTAAGATGCTGTTGACAGATGACCATAGCATACTGCACGTAATTAAGTGTACAACAAATTGATTTCAAATCGCCTATACAATCTTCCTGGAAGATGTAAATATATTAAATAATTTTGAAAAAAATTAATACATAAATGTACATATTATTAATACTAGTACACTACGGCTACGTCGAACCGCAACCGCTCAATTGTGCTGTTGTGCAATTGCCGATGAAGGTTACGTCCGTGTTGAAAACGTTTATGCTCTAAATAAAACAAAATAATGCGAAATAGTGTAAACGGTGTAGAAATTAACTGCATCTTAATAAAGCTAAGAGCAATGTAAATTTGTAAATGGTTATGTGATTGAAGCTATATTCAAATTAGTATACGACAGTATAAGAGTTTCAGATTTTTTTTATTGTACAACATTATGAACAGCTAACGTTTATATACAAAAATGTGGCAGTCTCTTCGATTCTAAAATAATACTTAATAATACGATACAAAAAAAAATAATTGATTACAAGAGTAGTCGACCTTAAAGTCTACAAAAGAGAAGAATTATTTACAGGTATGTGTCCAAAATTCTATTCGGGTGCGTATTCTCTTTAGCGATTCAAAGTCTCATTCACGCACACCACAAAAAAGACTTTTGGACCGCCGGTATAACTAATTCCCTTTATGTATATTGAACACAACCACACTATTTAGATTACATTAACACGTCATACCTTCAAAACAATAGGAATTAATTATAATGACAAAAAATATATTTTTCATATCGGCTACACATTCGACTGAGACGGAGAGTTGACATCAGGTGAAGTTTGACGGAGCCTTCTTTCTACGCTGCTAGCTCTTTCCGCTGCTCCCTTCCCACCAGCACCTACATTCAAATCGGAATTAGTTTTCCTACAATCGGTAACTGACGAGAAACTGTTACGAAGCTGGTGGTTTTTTTAAACGATTTTATCTCCTTTCAAAACTATTGAGTGCACCGATCTGAATGTAACACCGACATATAGGTATGGTGCTAGGGCTTGCACTTCGGTATACCGATACCGAACATACCGAACATACCGAACAAATATGGCCATGTTCAACAATTCGTTATTTCCTTTTTTTTGTTCGGTATTACCGAAATACCGGAAACTGGTCCAAAAACCCTTGAAGAGGAATTTCAGGAAGTAGTTTCAAAGAAAAAGAAAAAATCCCATGTAAATTGCTTAAAAAATTTACGTTTTAAAATAATCAGTGTATTCAAACAATTAGTAATATCGAGTATTTGTACATTTTTTCATTATATATTTGTTTAAAGGCATCATCATCCAACCCACGACCAAAATTGTCAATTAATTAATGTTCAACTTGTTCAAGAATTGGAAATATTTCTGAATTCTGGGGAACAATCCACTAGAGGATTTCATTTGAAAATGTTATATGATTGTCTTCATACAATAAAGCCTACCAGTGTCGAATCAGAGCGCTCGTTATCAGCAGCAGGAATATTTTGTACAAAGCTTAGAGCTTCACTGGGCGAAAAAACACTGGATGATCTTTGTTTTCTTCGCGCACATTTTAAATCCATTAAAAAAATAATAATGTATGCATAGAATAATTGTGTTTGCAAAATGTTTGCTGTATTGTTCAATGCAAACCAGGAATAAAAATTTTAAATAAAACTGTTCGGTATGTTCGGTATGTTCGGTAATTTCGGTATTGCGTTGTTCGTATCGGTAATTTTCGGTATTTAAAAGTGTTCGGTATTTGCAAGCCCTAAGTATGGTCTACCTACGCACTCCATCCATATAGTCAGAAGAAAGTTTTTATATTGGCGGCCCATTTAATACCATTAAATCTAACTAGTAAGATTATACTTCACTAAGCCAGAAATGATTTAGAACAAGCATAACTTAATACAAACTTAAAATCAGTGATTTTAATCAGTGCATTAGGTAGAAAAGAATTGTCACTTTTACGAGGGCAGTGATCCGTGCAAAATAATAGTGAACTTAGATAGTTACGATTACGACTTAATTATTGCATGTTTTACAAGAGGAAATAACGCACATTATCGAATACCCAAAAACGATAAAAATAAGACTACAAGAACTTACTAGGCAAAGTAATACGAACTGAAGAAGGCGATGAAGTTCCTAAAAGAAAAAGAAAAGTAAATACTTCGATATACGCTAAATCAAATTCAAACCAAAACAAACCTCCTTATAGCACAGCAAAACAAAATCCTAACAACATAGCGCAATAATAAAATATGCCAACGCAACGTCCAACGTGAGGACGGATGTGATATCTGCGACTTTCATGAAAGGATCTTTCACTTTCCTATTTGCTACTGCGGCCCGCCAACCAATTTTAATAGTGATGGACAGATTCTTTGTTTCTGTCGCATGAAGTCAAGATAAGTTGTTAGAGGCGCGATAGCGAGACCAGGTTCTAAATGTCTTCAATTACGGATTTTCCCACTTTGTATTCAGATCTGATGCAAAATAATTGGTTCAACAGCCCTACCTGTGGAGTAGGAAAATACGCAAGGGAACTGATGTATTGTAACGTAATACGTGACTCATCCTATACTCTAGAAACAAAAATTACAAAAATGTAAACCAAATTGGTTATAGTGCGTAGTCAAAAAGAAAAATAAAGTAATTCGACAAACAGTAACACTGCACGGCTGAGACGAAACTGAGACTGCTCAGGGGGCCAAACTGTTTAGGTTCCGCTACTTGTTAAACAGCCTACATCTACAACAGGCTGGGAATATTTGCAATGTTATAATAAAATGATATACATATATGCCTACTCTTGTTGGGGACTCCGTCGTAACTAACAATTAGAGTAACTAATCCTAGTATTTTCTAGTTCGAGTTTCACGGCTGCACAAGTTAGCTTCGTATACGTGAGTATGAAACTGTTTGCTTTGGTTATTGTTTTGCTGCTTACTTTATCACATTAGAACGAAAAGTCTTAACGAGAATTGAATGCTCCAGGTATCATGGGTTCACCAACTGTTCGTTTCACAGACCGGGTTATCGTTGTAAAGTCAAACAAGAAAGCTGGCAAACTCATGTAAATTTAAATACGCAATCGGAGTGCAGTTTTTAACCCATTAGTTGAAGGTTAGCAGAAACCAAGTCAATGTAATTAATTAACAAATGATAGTGTCCTAGGTATTTCGAGTAAGAAGCGCTAGACTGAACTGGATTAGAATCGATAAAGCAATATTCGTAAAATAAAATGTCAAAGAAGTTAACGTCGATCAGGTAGATACAAATTTAAGCAAAGCAAGAGTGATAAATTATGCGCATAAATATACCAGCCATCCAATTTTACAACATTTCAACGTGCTGCGCTGGAGCGAGGGGGCGGGGCTTGAGAAGGGTGAAAAGTAGGCTTAACCGCGCGTTAAGAGTGTCGATCAGGTTGCCGTGAGAAGCGTCATGTTTTTATGATCATAATTTATGTGACGGATGATGTGATCATTTTTGTAAAAATGTACGTGGGAGCAGTATCTGAGCTTCCAAAACTTTTTAAACCAACTTACGGCTCCGTCGTTTATTTCCGGTACCACTTGCTAAAGATACAATGTCAGGAGATCCTTCTCTGTTTTTCTGCCCCGCATGTCGGTCAGATTCCAAATCATCAGCTTCGTTATCCGACCCAGATGCAGGAGTGTGCTCCCCGGAGTGAGATTCTTCCATAGCCACTTCGTCCGCATCACTTTCAGACAATTTCCTACTACGGCGGGCTCTGTTTCTCAACTTTACGGGTGATCGAATTATTTCTGATCCCGTGCTTTCAACAGTTTGTGAAGCTCGAAGAGCTTTTTGAGTTGCTTTATAATTCTGTAACAAGTAATGCATTCTGTGCAATCAAACTGGAAGCCATTACTTATTACTGAACAAGGGTCAGTAACTACAGAATGCAATTTATTAAATATAACCTACAATAAGCATAGCATTCTACTCACATCAATGATGGATCGCACGTCTTGCTCCATTTCCAGTGTTCGTTGATGTATTTCATGATCCGAAGAATTATACATGGTAGCATTCATGAGCATTAAATAAACTTCTCTTTCAAACGTCTGCACACTTCGGATGATGCCCGAATCAATATGCCTCTTGATTGTTGTTAAATCCATAGGCCTAAATAACAAAATAGCATAAATAATGCATCTGGTAATTATTTTGAATATGGTTTACACGCAGTTTCATGCTAAAGGTATAACATTTAATGTTGCGGGTTAAAAGGTAGAGCATAATATGAATTATAATAATTATTATATTATAATAATAAATAATAATAATAACGAATCTTTCTTACTGAAAAATCTTCTTGGAGTATTTTGGCACCATAGTATCCGTAATAGGTTTAAGAAACTGTCCAGCATGTTTGTGACTTTTGATTTGCTCCCACAAAATAGAGACGCTTTTGC
The DNA here is from genome assembly GCA_034695205.1 of Dicyrtoma fusca. Lineage (NCBI taxonomy): Eukaryota > Metazoa > Arthropoda > Collembola > Symphypleona > Dicyrtomidae > Dicyrtoma > Dicyrtoma fusca. Next base: position 20,335 of record JAQFZC010001725.1, on the reverse strand, counting down.
GGAAAGCTCGCTGCTCTTTGTCTTCGTCCCTAAACCCAAAAAATGTACTGTTAAACACGACACATACGTGTATATGCCAATCATTTGAAGGAGATAACTCCAACTGATGTTACTAAAAAAGCTCATGTTAAATCTAAGAAAAATCTACTTGAAAAATTCAATTTGAAGTCCTTTGTTGTTAAACATGATAATAGTAAACCAAATAAATGAGCATTAATTTCATACATGTTAGTGCTCGTAGTGGTGGAAGAGGACGGGCTGCTTGGGTTTGATTCAAAAGCGATGCCTGGAAGGGAATCAAGCACTCTTGAATTCGATGTGGAAGAGATTCGCCCCCTCATTGTACGTCCAGGGAAATGAAGCTCCAAGTCTGGCGGAGTCTGAATATCTCTTTCTTCTGTTGGTAAATTTTTTCTGGAGACACTTGAAGACTGCAAAACTGATTCTGATGCTCCAGACTGGGGAGTTACTCCAGACGCCCGGCTGCTTCTGGTTGAACGAGTAGCGACAGAAGGTTGCTCAGCAGAAGTATCCGCTGAAGGTTCCGGTGTCCGAGTTCTTAATTTATTTGCAGAAACTGGTTTGAGTGGGGAAGCAGGCTTCGATCTTGCTCTAGAATGATATTTCAAAACGTACATAAAATAAAGCCTAACAAATTACATATATTTATATTCACATGAATAATTAAGAAAAATTAAATGAGTACCTAGTGACGCGGGTTTCCTCTTCTACTCCTCCCTCCACTTCCCCGAGTTTAGACTGCAATTAAAATTTTATTCAAATTTGAGGTCTTAAACTTAATTTTGATATAAACGAGAAAAAAAAACTACATAATACATCTACAGTTGATCCTTACTTCACTGAATCGAGACTTCCGTACTTTCTTATCCGGACTAGACGTCGGCTTTGGTGGACTTTTTGGAGCTCTGGGTGGTGACGATTTCTGAGACGAAATATCCGGCGTACTTCTAACAGGTGTTTCGAATCCGGAATTCTAAAACACAAGGGGTAAATTGTAAACAATAGCATCAAAGAAAGAAGTTCTAATTGTTAATATGAGGACCATAAATTTTTATTGGGTCAATACTTAGAACAGTTTATAATTTGCTTCGTTTGACTTTAACAGAATTATTTTTATAAGCTTATCTTTCTCACTACTGACACATCCCATAAACTGAAACAATCCGCATCCTGGCATCCTAGTAAATTAGTAAACTTTAGGAGGAAATATAATTATTCTCACCGAACTGTCCCCTTCCTCGTCAATCGAAGGTGGTTCGATTCCATACCGTTCTTTTCTTGAATATGTTTTAGATGGAATTAAAACCTTTTTACGATTACTGATGTCATCATCGGAATCTGTAGCATCTAAAAGATCGGTAGCTGTTGGTATAGCTACGTCACGTATGGTTTGTTCGCCTGATTTAGTTTCGTATGTTTTATCTTCGTCCATTGCCTCGACTTCTGGCAGCGATGCCGGAGCTGGAATAAGTAAGCAATGTTTAAGGCACGAGATATTTTGCAGAAAATTAAAATATAACAAGTTCAACCTCCGTCGCTCCATACCTGGGATTGATACTGATGTTTTACCCAACCCGTCAGATTTTAAGTCTGACCGTTGAGATACTGTTGGTGGCAATAAAGGAACAGGAGTCAGTGTCGGCATGGTCACTGAACTATCTTCTACATTCGACTCAACAGCCTCTTGTTCGCCAACCACTTCCATAGCATCTATGCCCTTGGCAGGGGAAATAGTTTTTGAGGTCTCAGCTTTTGTCTCATCAGTCAAAGTTGCAGGCATTATTTCCTTGACACTGGTAATACTTGGGCTTGGCAGAGCAACCTCTGGAGAAGTTCTTGAGTCCGATTTGGAAGGACTTACTTTGGGTGTAACTACACCAACATTCTGAGTAATAACTAAATCTTTCAGATTGCTCACTTTATCCTGTACATCAGGAGGAAGCGGAAGAGCTTCAATGGCATCCGTATTCGTAATGACACTGGGAGGTTCCGTGGAATCTTCAACCACAGTAGTTTCTACCTCTTCGATTTTGATATCAACAGAATCTGAAACACAAAAGCATAAGAAATAGCTATTGACATCACTTTTCCACCCGTAATAATTTTACTGCTATCAATCAACGTAGTTAAAACGTTTTCAGCTTAAGCTGACTGGTTCATTCATGAATATACTTAAGGCTTTATTACAGTCTGCATACAGGCAAACAACTGCCACCAAAATGGTTGGAAGTTGAGGAACAATTGTAAATCCCTTTCTCTACCAGTAGAATACAAATACCCCTTACGCTACTTTAGAATTTATACGTACCATTAGCTTCTTCCAGTACAGGTTCTTTTAACGGCGTCTTTTGTAGGGTATGATCCAACAGAACCGTATCAAAATCACTTCCCAGATCAGCAGGGGCGGCTTCACTTTGTACAGCAGATTTTTGAAGTTCAGAATCGATCCCGAACGAAGCAAGAGCAACTTCAGGGTTGTTCAAACTAGCCTGCATATCTGTAGAAATATGCGATGAAACTGTTGGAAGTAGAGGTGTACCCAACCGACTTTGCACAGGTATTTCGGGGCTTGGAATTTCACCAGGTGTGACCAACTCATCAAGCTCTTCTGTTTTAATCTCCACATCAGCAACGAAAGTAGGAGGGTGAGATACTATCGGTGCTTCATTTGGTTTAGTATCTCCTACTTCTTTTTTTATAGTCACAGCTCCTTCAAGAAGCCTCTGAAGCGTTGGTGATGAGCTCGTGTTTGGAATTTGTTTCTCTTGGTGTTTGGTTGGGGATTGAGCCAAAGCAATGTTTAAAAGTTCTAAAGTTGCAGACTGTGATTTAGTGGATGAAATCATATCACCAAGTTTTGAGTGATCACTTGTTGAAGTCATTGTGTTTTGAACTGCTTTGGATACAGACGAAATCTCTGGTAGGGGCTGTCCTGGGTCACGTGGCGGCATTTCCAGTAACATTGACAGCGTTGGGGCGCCAGAAGCTACATAATGTAAGCAAATAAAAATAGGCCAATTGAATGAAATGGCTTCGTGAATATACAAACAAAATTTTAATTTGTTTGACTGATCAGGCCCGATATGGTTTAGAAACACAGGACTAGATTCAACCGCAATATCAGGGCCGAACCACACCATTTAGATCACTAAATAAATTATTTATATGAACTTACACGGGGTTAGTTTTCTTGGTCTTTCATCTTCCAATGTCCCAGCAATAGCAGTTCGGACTAAATTTTTCAACTGAGGAGATACTTTTGGACTTGACACCGGAACTGATAACATTATAAATTAAAAAAAACAATGAAGGTATCCTGCGTTATAATATACTCACACAATATTTTTTTTAATACTTTTACTAAGCCTTCGGCTAACATCCAGGAACACCACGTAAATAAAGAACATGATAATGGAAAACGTAAATTACCTTTTCTAGCTGTGGTCGTGCCATCAGGGGGACTCACAATCTAAACAAAACGTAAATGCATTGAAAAGTGAGATACATACTCTCAACAACTTTGGGGTTTTACATCGTTTACTACGCGAAATGATTTTAAGAAATAATGAAAATATTTCAAATACTGTATTATACTAACCTCATAGGCACTAGTGTCCATTAACGATGCATCGAGATCATCTGGATCAAAAGTTTCCATCGTTGGAAGAATATCCATAAGGTCAGACAAGTCATCATCTTCTTCCGTAGTCATGACAGTTGACGGAGCAACCAAATCCTCTGATGCAGAATCTCCGCCTTGCTCTATAATTCAAACGTTAAACAAAATGTGAGTAATAATGCAGTAGGTAGTTTCAGTTTAACCTCACACGCTTTAATTGATTCAGGAGCATAAAACTTACTTGAAGGTACAGGAGAAGTAGCCTCCATATCATTCCGAATGAACGAATGTATAAGTGATACTTTATCAGTCAAATCGGAGAGTTCTGCAAAATAAAATAATCCCGGACTTTCGTCTTGGGCGTCTTCTACAACTGCTTCAGTTCCCCTGAACAAAGATTACGAACCAGTAGTTTTTAGTTTAGCAGTACAAAAACTCATTATGAAGTATGACGCCCGCTGGATAGTTACACCACAACGGTAGATTAGGTGTGGTTTTACCAAAATACAGTTGGTAAAAAGAACAGTCTACCAAAACTAAGTTACAGAGACTTAAGCTTAGTGCCATAAAAAATCAAATTATAAAGTATCCCAGAAAAAATTCTACTTAACATCCGCAAGAGTTTGGTGAAGTAGCGGGAAACAATCCGTACATTATAAAAATTGTTTCCACAAAAACCGCGTCCCACCCAGGCCTAATATTTCATCCAGAGGATTTTCTAAAACTCGACACTAATTTGATTTTTGAAAGTATGTCTGTACTTTGCCTTGTACCCTTCCTCGGTTTACTCCATAAAAGTAGCCAAATTAATAATTAAATAATACATTAATAATTAATAAAAGTAAAAAATTACATATTCGACAAAATTTCGTTGACTCTGTCATCATGTTTTCCAGCTTCAACCTCATTTTGAAACTTCATAAGATTCATATACTTCGTTCGATGATCGTCCATTATTATTTGCAGCTCCTTCAAACGCTCTGTAAAAACATATACTTTGCAACATGTAAGCAAAATCAAAGAAAAAGAAAACAATTCTCAATAGGAATTTTAAGATTAAAAAGAAAACTTACCGTCGACAAAATGCTGTTTAATGGAAGTAAAAAGGTCTTTTTCCATATCTCCTTTTTTCCTGATTTGTCTTCCAACAGTTTCCATCACTATCTGAAACTGCCGAGCGCAGTTCAGAGCGGAGCCCCAGTCTTTGGTTCTGGATCCAGCTGTCAATTCTCGTATAAATTTGCTTACTTCATTCCTATAAAAATATTTCAACTATTACGTAGACAGTACGGGAGGTTTAGAAAAGATGAAGCTGGGTCGGTAACACGACTAGTTACTATAAGTTGTTTTTAATCAATTGTTCGCAAAAAAAAAACCATCTATGGTTTTTTTTTGATTTTTTGATTTGATTATACAGACACGAAGCACTAAATGTTATTAAAACCTACTACTGTTATTAACAGCTATTCCTGTATTTCGGTGCTCTCCAATGCCAGCCTCAATATCTACATACCTATTACCTACAGCTCTATAAAAACGAAAACTTTGAAATTTAACTTTCAACTTAAGATTATTAGCCAAAAGCATACCAATCGTCCGTTCCTTTTGCCTGAACAGCTTCAATCAAGCAAATTTTCTCTCGATTAGTCCACGAATTAGTGCCTTGAGCTATTGCTGCATTTGACAACCTTCCCCTTGGCGCTACAAACAATTAAAAAAGAATTCAAATGGTAAATCATGATTAACTGATGCACAAATATGATACATCATTCATCATTAATTATTACAATCTACAGACCTTTTAAATGCTTAATGCACTACGCACGCATCAACTAACATAATTACACGATCAGCCCTAAATGAGACGAAGGGGAATTTTAAGCTTTAATGTAAAGATACATTAAGACAGATGCCTTTTGAGTTTGATCTGTCACATGCCTGTCCGATAAATAAATAAATACATTGTCAATTGTACAACAAAACGTACCTCGAATTTTTTGTGCTAACATTTTCACGCTTGCACTGGTAACTTGTAAAAGTAATTACTGATGGACTGACGTACGATACGATTTAGGCAAATAGCTTCGGATTTAGTAATCTGCCTGGCACCTGACCTGACAGTCAATTGCAATTTAACCCGAAAGTGTCAGCGGGAACCTTCACCCTTGCACTACACTACAATGCACTGCTGCACACGCACACCTAGTTTCGCGTCCACTACTACTGATAAGTTCACAATTCCGCGTTCACTAACAAAGCTTAATTGACACTTATCAACTTTGAAAAAACTGGTAATTATTTATTAACGTTGTATTTAAAACTAACCAGTAAAACTTTTAAAGAATTAAGAACATTTCAAGTTTGAAGTATTCACTGAATTTCGGAGCCCAAAATAATACACCGCATCATCAGTGCGATCTGAATTTTTACAGAATGAATTTCGCGCTTGTTGATTATATGTTTTTACGAGCGAAGCAAACATTCTATGCAACAACTTCAGTGAACCTAGATGGCCTGCTCAGTTCATTCATGGTAGAGTATAGCAGGTATTTAGTATTTACTAATTTATTTAAATTAATGTAATTAAATACTTAAATAAATTAAATAAACTTAATTATTTAAGTATGTTAATTAAAGGGAATCCTACCGGTCTACCGGTGCGGTGGTCCCAGCCCCAGCCTACTAGGGCAGATGCCAATCACTACTTGAGGGCATTAAAACTTTCTTTCTCGAAGATTTATGGTTTTTTGGCAACGTACATAGGTAAGTAAGTACTTAAGTAAGTAAGCTAAAATAATTACAAAATTACAAGTCAATTTGATTCTTGAGAGCCTCCAAAAAGCCTTGAACTAAATTGTAAAGATTAACTAAATATTCTATTCAAAATTCAAATCACAATGGTGAAACTGATCATGATCATGATTGTGATACACATGGACGCGAATGTTAAATAATTTACTTAGTATATATTGTTGATTGTTCATTGTTGTGTTGTAACAATGCTGATGCGATGGTTTTACATTTTGTATTGTTTGGGAGTTGGGCCCAAATAGTCCCTAGGCAATCAACAGTAAGAAATGCCTAAGTAAGAACGAAGTAGTATGCCAAAAATAATGATATTTGAATTGAAGGTAGGTAGTTAAAAAACATAATGTATTTGTTTGGAATATCTAATTATCTACATATTTAGTTAAGTCTGCCCTATAGTACTATCTCAGCTTCTGGCTTCTGCTGGTCGTTCATTTTAATCTTTTTAAGAAAAAGTATGTACCTAGCTGTGCTGCTATACATATATATATGCATGGATCAAGATAATACAATTTTCAAATATCTGCCATCCCCACGAAAGTATGCAATTTTAATTTTAACGTCCTTACTCACGTCATGGTGATGCCAATAAAGCCCAACAATACGCATGCATTCAGTTGATAAAATTAATGCTGTCATGCTTTGATGAAGTTTACACCTGTTGAACTTCTGATTGCAGTGGAAATGTCAGTGTTTAATAGTATACATATAAATATTACATATTACTACTTGTGCTCAGGTTTGCAACTACATAATATCATCATCCATGATAGACATTTGTGTGGGTGGTGGTTGTAGCATCCATTTCCATTCATTCTATCAAAATGTGCAAGGCCAACTGCATTCAAGGCAAGGCGTAAAGCCAGCGTTGCATAATAAAGTCTTGGCTTGGCTTTAAACCTAGGACCTAGGTATTTAGTATCAGTTCTGTGAATGATGTACCTACATATTATTACTGATTACTTATTACATAACATTACATAATAAAAATCCAAATGCCTTGTTACTAGATATGCCGGCATTAAAACCATTCCTTTACAATCTGGATTTACTTTACTCCATGTCTACGGACACGGACCACAGTTTCTGTATCTGTATACCCTTGAATATTTTGCAACTTGCGACCAATCTTACTTTCAACTGCTGTTGCTACCCGAACTACTAATATCCTCTGGGTTACTATTGAAAGTACCTATGATAGTAGGTAACTTAACTATGTAGGCCTATCTATAGATAAACCATGGATTAGAAGAATATAACTTCAACACAATAAGTATTTACAAGTTCAATCTACCACTACTTTTGTACTTTTGTTGGCTAGGTTAAGGTTCAATACCTCCACATGAGTAGCCTATGTATTCTCCCCATCTCCCCTTCTGTCTAATCTGATCTGATATGATATCTTTCAATACATTCTGATTCTGGCTCGGATGACGCTGAACTGAATATAACTGAAGAACTGAACCATATCTTGTATTTTGTATACTACTGCAGCACACACAAACTCATCGATCGGGAAAATAAGTCCTGTGACTTCGTGTAGCCGTAGCCTTGATAAATACTTATAAAAGGCAAAAGGAGTAGAATTGATACCAGTCACTGTCATGACAGTAGAAGAACGAAACGAGGAACACTTTGAACACTACTATGTACCTACGTCTAGTAAATATCCATATCCATTGGGAAACGCAGGGTAAAAATGACTGGGGGTAAAAAGGACAATTGTCAAATAATGGAATAACCTGGAACCCTAACGCAAAAAAATCAAAAAATATTATTATTTATGATATTTAGAGGTTCCGGGTTGTTTTAATCCTAATCCCCAATTTGGGGAACTGTCCTTTTTACCCTGCTCTCCCTTAGAGTGCATCTAGGTAGGTATTTACAAAATTCATTTTGTGTGTGGTGCTCGTAGTATTAGTCGGTCTGTCCTATCCAGTTGTAGTTGGGGAGTTGGCGAGTTGACAGGCGTCTCACAAAATAAGTTATCAGCCGATACTGATTATTACCGATTACTGATTAGTGATTCGAAGAAGCTTAGAGGTAAGGTCTTGCTTGTCCTTGAAAGTTAAGTGGTTGATTTTTGTTTGCAATATTTATATAGTAATAAATAAAAATATAATTAAGTTAGTCATAATTATTAGCGAAGTACTACTTAATAAATACTTTCACTACTGCTCAAGTGAATAATATAATTCAACATTGCATTCTCCGGCCGGTCATCAGCAAATGTAGGTAGGTAGGTAATTAATTATATGGAAATGTAAACTCTAGAGTGGACTATTTCATTATGCACTTGAAAGGGTGTTAATACTGTTAATTAATTACCCTTTGATATATTTAGCAGGAAAAAGAGGTGTTAATAACAATAACAAATAAGCCTTCCTAATTTTTTTTAAATTTCCTCTACTCTCACTCCGAACCCAGACAACTGACGGTAAAGCGATTGTGACTTTCAGAAATTATTAAAGATAAAACTATAGTACCCAGTTACTTATTGTGCTTTACAAATTTTAATTATTGTTATTTTGCCACAATAAACTCATTCCTTAATCAGCCGTACCTACACGTACAAAGTAGTACGTGGGTAGGTGTAGGTATTTAAGTTGACAATAAAAAAATCTTAATATTCTGGTAAAGAAAAGATTAAGGAAGGGAATTTATTTAAATGAAAGCAGTAAAAAAGAATGAATATTAAATGTATTTTAATGTGACGTGGTACTGATCAAATTATCTAATTACGTATTAAATATTCAACTTCAACAGGCGTGACGTATACCTTATCTACGTAAATCCTAACACGTTGGACCGTCGCACCCTTGAAAACCCTTACGCACAAGATAACTAAGGATAAGTTCTATACGAAAAGTCAAAAGCTATGGCGAAATTAAGCTTGTTAACCGATGACCCGGTGTGGATTAAGTTGTCCAACTACTACAAGGACAATAAAGACAAATTGAACCTTCGGGATTTGTTTGCCAGCGAGCCATCTCGTTTTGACAAGTTCAGGTTTGTAAATTAGTTATCTATTCTGATGATTTGAGCTTAAACCCCGGCCCTGGCAATGTGTAATGCGTAAGGCAAATTGTGTGTATTAGCGATGTTGAACCTTACGTTACGTTGGTTAAAGTACAAAGTAACCTTTTGAAATAATTGTAACATTTTTCATTTAGTTTGGAAGTAGAGCTTCCTTGCCCCAATGGAGGTGGACCAGCTCTAATTGATTATTCCAAGAACTTAATCAACGATGAAGTTTTGGCTCTTCTCTTTGATCTGGCTAAATCCCGGAAAGTGGAAGAACGTCGCAATGCTATGTCCGCCGCACAAAAGATTAACTCTACTGAAGATCGAGCAGTCTTACATTATGCACTTCGAAGCCGTTCAGATGACCCTGCAATTACTTTAGATGGAAAAGATGTGATTCCTGAAATTCAGAAGGTGCTGAAGCAGATGGAGGTTTTCGTTAACGATATAATTCAAGCTAAATGGGTCGGCTATACCGGAAAGAAAATTACTGATGTTGTGAACATTGGGATTGGAGGTTCCGACTTGGTATGTGATTTATTGTGTACAAAAGTCGGTTACATTTACATTTAATGTAATCATGCTTTACTAGTAGCAGATAAAATAAAGTGTATTTTCTAAATGTTGGTTTGATTTTGATGTCTGCAGGGTCCGAACATGGTTTGTGAAGCGCTGACTCAGTACACCATTGGACCTAAATCACACTTTGTGTCAAATGTTGATGAGTCTCACTTGACGGACGTACTAAAGAAAGTTGATCCTGAAACAACTCTGTTTATTATTGCAAGCAAGACATTTACCACTCAAGAGACTTTGGCCAATGCGCACTCAGCCAGGAAATGGTTTTTATCCCAGGTTAGATTGTTTATTGTATTGTGTACCAAATTATAAAATAAACATATAAAATTATCTAACTTATATCATCGTGTCACAATAAACTTATATACGTAGGTATGTTTTGTATAAATACTTGTACACAATTTTAAACTAGCTTTTGTAATGAAATAGGCTAAAGATGAATCCGCAATTTCTCGTCACTTTATCGCCCTGTCTACGAACGTCGAAAAAGTCAAAGAATTCGGTATTAGCACATACTTTGAGTTTTGGGATTACGTTGGTGGACGGTATTCTCTTTGGTCTGCCATCGGACTTTCAATTGCAGTACAAGTTGGATTCGAAAATTTTCGACAGTTGCTGGATGGGGCTCGGTTTGTTGATAAACATTTCCAAGAGACCCCGCTCGAATCAAATGTAAGCATTCCTAATTATTATTTTATCGTAATACTTGGGAATACCACACAGTTCTAACATACTTATCAACCTTATATTTTAAAAGGAATAGATTTACGTTTACTATCAATCCATTATCATTATTCTTTAATATTTTCTAGATTCCAGTGATTCTCGCTCTTCTAGGAGTGTGGTACAACTCGGTGATTGGCTACGAGTCGCATGCAATTCTTCCATACGATCAATTTTTGTCAAAACTTCCTTCATATCTTCAGCAAGCTGATATGGAATCAAATGGAAAGTCAGTTACTCTCAATAACGAAAGAATCACAAATTATAACACGGGCCCAGTTATTTGGGGTGCGGCAGGAACGAACGGCCAGCATGCTTTCTACCAGTTACTTCATCAAGGAACTCGGATTGTCCCCTCTGATTTTATCGGATTTGTTCAAAAGTCTGAAGATATTCCTGGCATTTCCCATCATTCAATTCTTCTTGCAAATCTGATTGCTCAACCGGAAGCTTTAATGGTTGGACGTACGAAGCCTGCTGAGTCCATTCCTGAAAACCTCCGACCTCATAAATATTTCGAGGGAAATCGTCCTTCAAATATGATTTTATCAAAAAAGCTGACCCCATTCACTTTGGGAAGTTTGATTTCTATCTATGAGCACAAGATTTTTGTTCAAGGGGCTATTTGGAACATCAATTCCTTTGACCAATGGGGGTAAGTACTTTTCATACCTACTTACTATTTAAGTAAATCAGCCAAACGGCCTGTATTATTTTATTAGGCTCTACAATATTTTTATATAATGCCCTCAACTGGAGGCATAAAGCAAAAATGTTTCGTTACTACATTATTAATTATTACTATTACCCAACATAATTATTTCTTTCTCGTGTCAGAACAGCATTGAAATTTGTTACTGAATTCAGTAATTCTCTCACTACTCATTAGTGAATTTAACTTGACCTTCTGATTTACCTATTTTGATTTTCCATTCCAAGTTGAAGCATACCTACCTTGATCATTGCTTCTTTTACTTTAAGGGTATAACCCTAAAACATTGTTAAATGCTTAGTAACAGATCCAAAAATAAAGTATAACAGAAAGTCTCAAAACACATGAAATTATGATAAAGTGTTATAATATGAATTGAAATTCGCAGGGTGGAATTGGGCAAAGAACTAGCCAAAGCCGTCGAACCGGAATTAACTGGCACCACCAAAGGAAATCACGACAGTTCTACTCAAGGAATCATCAGCTTCATCTTGAAGCACGGAAATAATGGAAACTAAAGACCCATTGATACCTTGACAACAGAAACTTAAAAAGTCACATAGTCCTTACATACTTAAATTAGTTAATTATTACTGCAATTGTGCAATGTTGAAAGTAGTGGGACGGAAGACGAAATTAGCAGAACAGAAATGTCAAAAATCAAATACATACCTATAGGTATACCCAATTACATAATCTGCAACAATCTGGGATACCATAGGTCGTACTTACCAGTGGTTACCGAATTTAAAATAAAATTAGGCTTTATGTCTACGTACTACAGAGTTACGTAGGTACTTAGGTACTATTTTAGAACTGTCAACTGTGCAACGTGCAACTGTTTTTCCAGCAGTTGAAATTTCATTCGGTTGTGTAGTCGATCTTCAACTAAAAGGTGATAGGACTCGAATAGTACGTACGTAAGAATAGCGTAGAAGTAATGTTACTAAATTAATAGGCAAAAATATATTTTGAACAGAATGTGCATCAGTCGATTAAAATGCGCTACTCTAACTCATTCGTATCGTGAATGAAAAAAGGTGCTCACGTAGTGAAAATAATAAGAGTACCGATGCTGTATGCACAATAAGTACTTAACAATCAGTAAATTAAAAATTGAAATAAATCAATCCATTGCAACTGTTAAAGTCGCAAGTGAAATCAAGGTCTACTATTAACGCTCATATTTCATCTTCATCTTTTCATCGACATAGCATCCACTTTAACGAAGTAGCCCCCCCCCTTCCCTTTGACATTACAGGCCGCACCCTAATTACCTACTTATTTTATAATATTATTTATTAATGATTTTGATTTTGAAAAATCAAAATTCGTAAAGTAGGTAAGTACTGCATTTCCCCAAAAAACAAAACTACTACAACCCGTGCCAAGTTCCAATTCCAACCTACGGCTGACATCTCTGCAGAAGCCTCTGAAAGGTTTGTAGTTGGAAGATTTTTGGAGCTGGACTGTGTGTACGTGACTGATGCGTTGGATTTGCATTTTGCATTTGGATTTGGATTTTTGGATGATGATGGAAGCGCTACGGCCGTGACTGAGATGAACTCGACGCTCAGCTTTCTCTTCTCGTTGACTATTATTTCCTTGAGAGTTTTTATGAGACTTGACGGAGATGCGTATGGACGAGGGGAGCGTAGCACGCAGTGCAGCCAAGCCGAAGGACGAAAAGGAGTATTGCCATTGCAGGAGTCTAGCCGACGAAGCGGATGCCGTGCCGATCCATCCACTCTGCGTTTATTTACACTTTTACACACACACACTCTGCCACTACGCTCCACACTCCCTGGCTCGTCCGCTCGTCCGTCGTCCCTCGGAGTTTAATAACCAGCACGGAAAGAATTTGGGCCTTAAAATTCCCGCATTTATTTGTTTGAGACGGTGAGCCCGCAGCAGTGACCGACTCAGGGCCCGTGGAAGGTGTGTCTACTACAGCACTTGTAATGCTGGATGGACGGATCTCGGCTCTGCGGCCCACAGAAGACAGAAACATCAAATCTGCAATAGGTTTCCTGCACAGCAGAGGGAGGGTCTGCTTTGGCTCATAGGAAGAGTGCATTGAATGTCGCGGCGGCGGGGTGAGGTTGCTCTCTGATACACGAATAAAAAAAATGGAAAACGATGAACTCGAGTAAATAGACAGTCAGCGCACAGGTTACGGTTTAATGGCGTGCACTCGGCAGTTCACTCCAGGCAACCATGATTTTTCATCAAACTTTGGGGATTTTTGACCAGTTCAAGTGACACGGAGAGAAAATCATGGTCATTGGGGGTGAACTAGTGGTGACTGGGATACTCAATCATCCTTTTCTACTCAATTTTCAACAGAATAAACGATGGATTAGTTCCTAGTTCCCCTCCACCACAGACAAATTTTTCAGTAATAGAAACAAAAACACAAACAAGAAGAAAAAATGGTGTGAATGAAATTTTAAATTTCCAATTTTTAAATCCACCCTTTTTTGGTCAGTTTTAAATAGTAGTGTGTGAGTGTGTGGCCTGCCGTGGTGGGTGTCAGGTGTGGTGGTTGATCTGGTTCCGACGGTGTTTATGCAGTTGATTGAGTGTCATCCAAGTCACAAGTGCTGTGCTTTAGGATCACGATAATATTTTTATTTTGATTTGTCAATTTTTTTTTGTGATTTGAGTTATTGGATCCGCTCAGTTTTTTGTTGTTGTTGTGGATGTTGTTGGTTTTTTAAATTGTTGAAATATGGCTAATAATGAACTGAGACTTCATAGCCCTGCTGGGGCTGAAGCGGTTGTGTACAAATGGCCCCTCACCCATGGATCGGGGAAGGTGCGTTACTATTTTTGATGTCTTATTTATGTTATGTTGAATGTTATTAATTCCTAATTTGTAATTTAGTTAAGGTAATTATACTAGAGGAAGGTGTCACATTATTTACATTCCATTCACCATTGAAACTGACAACAACCTGAAATTATAATTTGTAAAGTACGGATGATGGAAACGGACTTTGGATGATAGATCTATAGTAATTGCAAATTGACGGATGAAAGAGAGAGTGGCAGAGTAAATAATTTAATTGATTATAGTGAAATTAAATGTAACAGTTAAAGGTCCCGTTAAAATACAAGTTTGAAATTACTGGCAGGTGACTGTTGACAGTTAATATGGTCAATGGTTGTTGATTGTTGAAGTCAATTAGACACAAATTACCAACAATGAAAGCAATACTCCTGTTTTACATTTGACTTTTAGATTTATTTTTTCGTTAGTACATTCAACATTCACTTTTGACTTTGTTTTGCTAAAAAGGTCAATCAATAAATGATACTTGATAGTGTTGTGAACTCATCTCATTCATCATTTGTCCGTCTTTTAAAAATAATAATACTGATCATTTCATTTCTCCGGTAGAATCCTTTAGTGTTTAGAGAGATTTGAGACGTGGTCTCTGTCGCGTGTAGTTCCGGTTACATATCTCTGCCATTGATAAAAGTAATTACCACATTCAACACATTGTGAGTTTGTGGGTGATTATTGTGGGAACTGGATTTTTCCAGTTTGTTTGTAAGCGAATTATCAACTTGTGTTATTCACTAAAAATATAATTAGGGATGTAAATATATGTTGTAGGTAAATCATTGAATTTTCTTTCCTGAATTTATTTAATTTAAAACATTTTAAGGGATTTTAATATGTGCCACAAAAGGGCGAAAAATAGTAGCTTAATCTGTTAGGTTTTTTTCATGCACTTTTTTCGTATTTTGTGTAACAGTTGTTCATAGTTACCCCGTTACCCGTTGTTTTCCCTGCCTGATCAACAATTAATTAACAGGGACTTTGCCGGAAAATTAGAATCGCAGGCTTTGCCGATGATGAATTATGATCGATCATATTTTCTTAGGTAGGTTCATAGTCTTCATAGCTATTGTGGACACTCGATTTTTCCGGGGTGACCAACTATAACAGCACGAGCTTCAGGCTATGATTAGGTTGTTTGAAATAATTAATGTCTACATATTTCATTCCGGTGAATATTAGGTCGTCAATGGTCAATTATAATATTCATTTGTTTTGATTAAACGGAAGTTTCTATATAATTTGCTTGTAGCCAAAATGAAAATATCTATAACTGCAGATGATTGTTTCAGTGTCAGTAATAAATATACGGCGTTCAGTTGCAAAAAAGTTGTTTACGCAAAAGTAAAAGTTGACATATGACACATCCTATTTTGTAATTATTATAATCTTTGCGACATATGTACCATTATTGTCAGAGGGTACACACAAGTAAACGAAAAATTAAATTGATTCACAGTTGACAGTGGTCATAATAGCCGTATCCGGTCTGACAAATATTTCTTGATAGTACTGTATTGTGCATACAAAATATTCCATGAAATAGACGTTGATTTAATTAGTGTCTATCTGTCAAATGATCTCTAAATAAAATTAAAAATTAGGCCTAAAGAAGTGTGACCAAATTTTGCACAAAAATTAAGCAGTAATGTACTTAAAGTTAAAAGATTTTGTTATTGTTGTACACTTTCTGTTTCCTGTGCTGCTAACGTACCTAAGAGTATTCGATTTTTGCATGATTATTCTTATTCTTAGAATAACATTACTATTTTTGTACTTGTTTTTGCTTAAAGACTTAAATCGACAAATTACAGTAATATTTAATAGGGCTGATGCTTTTGATTACTACATAGTTAGTCATTTATCTCTCACTGAACCTGTATGCTCTGTATTTGTGTCTGCCTGTAAAGATCAGTGGCAGACGTGCACATTCTAGAAATTGGTCTCGTGGCATCTGTGTACAAGATTTTGGCATCTAAATGCATACAACATAATGTAAATAAATTGCTTTAGAAATGAAAGAGTTGTATTGATAAACGATTATGAAGTTTATAAATTGTTACATATTGCTATAAATAATTAATTGTGATACCCACTGCACACACGGACCGCTGATTAGTTTCAGAATTCTCACAGGTACCAAAATTATACAGAACCCCACACGAGACCCACAAATGGAGTACATATGTACATATTTACTTACCTACAACCTAGGTATGTAGATGCGAGAACCTTGTAGATGCCACAGTACACGTCTGCCAAATCAATAAATAAATTAGGTAGTATGCTCACGTCCAGCTCTAAAAGCGAGTAGGTAATCACTCAAATATTAATACGCATTTAAGGAAAAACTATGATTGTAGCGAAAAAAATGTGACCGGGCACAAGCAGAGCATAAATAATTTATTACAGTGGGTCGGGCTGTATTGACGAAATGATATTTTTCTACCTGTCTGTTCTTCTAAATTAAGTTGCAATGCATTTATAAATAAACATTTAATTTCCCTCCTGAGAATACAATTTTAAACAGTTCTCAGGTGCAGGAAATTAAACAACGTGGTAAACAACTGGGGTTTCATAGTGCTAGTTGTGTGCTTATAAGTGAGACTAAAATGTTAGTCAGTCAGATGATTCTATAAAAATTAAAAGTAATCGGATGTGCATATCCTTGTACTAACAGTGCTGTAATAATTTATTTTTTATTTTCAGGATCGTCACGATGGGGCGTACGAAATTGCCGAAACAATAAGGTTAGTTTCATCATTTTTAAATATGAACTCACAATGGAAAGAAGTTATGAGTGTTGTAGTTTTGTTGTTTTTTTTTTAATACAAGTGTGTAAGGTGTGCACTTTGTGAGCCGGAGGAAGGTACTTATATATAAAGGTTGGTGGTTTTAACCAGTTCGATGTTACCAACCCCGAGTCTGTCCGAAACAAATCAGATATGTATGTAGTAATAGTTAAAGTTAAAAGCCATCATTTTAGAACAGTTAACAGTCTGTCATAATACAGATGGTTAACTGACAAATCCTCAAATTCAGAGGAATGACCAAAGACATGGCCACTTTTTTCTAAAATCCTCCAGAATTATTAGAATATGGTAATTGTTTTGGAACTACCTAGCCTGTTCAGTGAGCTGAGGCAGAAATGTAGGAACAACTTAAAACCACGTCAAACTAAATATTCAGCCATGTCCTTAGCTTTTGAAGATCAAACTTATATTTAAAGAAGAGCAAACGCATTTTCATTTCAATCAGCTTTCGAATTTTGATGAAATCAAAATTCTTAGCGTTAAAGCCGGAAAACTAGTGTTTTTAACACTTCTTGCATACGTCGATGAGCTTTTAATCGCAGACTTTTTCCCGAAAATGTTATCTTAATTTGTAAAGCAAAGAAGTTTACCAGTTTGTAAAAGATACTATAAGACGATGGAAAATAAAGAAGCTAGCTTGCGTTGAATTAATTAGCCCAACAGAAATTTATTTTTCTGCCCAGCATCTTTTATGTATTCTATTCCAGGTTATTTTTGGGGATTTTTGCGAGATTGGCCATTTCTTTGGTTATTCCTTACCGATTGTAGTGAAGCTTAAACTGCTTGAATGGCCTGTAATTACCCTGCTATTAAAGTGGTTGGCAGCATTAAAATTGTTCCATGGGTAAGACAGTATAGAATCGTGCCACTCAGTTAGTTTACTGTTCATTGGAACACGATGCACTGGTACATTTCGATTTTATATTTCCATTTCTAGAAATTTCCTATTTCCTATTGCTTCTAAAGTCCGTTGCACAGTATTTCTCTGATTGCATTATTGGACTAATTTCGCTATATACATAGCGTGGGAGTATTTCATTAGTAGTAGAACAATTTTATTGAGAGTTAAAAAAAGTCTAGAGCTATCTGTAGTCTGTAAATTGTTGGATTACAGCAGTACAGCATTTGAACACTATACATTTAAAGATGGTCGCGTTGTAGGCAGCACAGTCACACAATGAGTGACCTTCTGCTTCTTTCAGTTTTACATTGACGAACTAAAATCCAAGCCGGCGTTGGTAAGCACTGGTGCTGGCACAGTTAAATACATATCATCTGCTTCCTATTCAGTAAATTACACTCAAAGGATCGAGGTGCGTATTTGTGGCCGCTGCCCTAAATGTGGTTCTCATTTTCTTGAGTGTCAGAGATCAATCGTACATCATAATTAAAGCCTAGACGTATGTACTTCACGATCTTGCTTAGGTAAGAGTTTGGGAGGGCGAGATTCCTTGTGATCCTGAATAGCACAGCTTTTAAAGAGGGAAAGTGTGCGAAAGATGCATGGAATTGTTATGGCGAAATCTGCAATCTGCACGGCGCTCTGTTTTTATTATGAAAACTCAGGTGATAACGTTTGCTCTGGCTGTGATGAGAGTGGATGAACGACGGAACTGGGACGCACGTACCGTTCCTGTTGTGTAGGATGCATACTACAGTGCATTTGTACATTAGACGAAAGACGAAAGATGAAGAAGGCTGGCGGAAATCCTGATTTTGTAGACAGTAAATAATATGTTTCTAGTAATTGAACATTGAAGGCAGACTATTTGATTTTATGGCGGTATCCGATAATGGTTGAATGCATTGTAGTATGGTAAAATGACGGAATACATAGTTTACTTTGTTTGAGTCTTTGAGTGATGTATTGATAGGGAGAAGTTTCCTTTTAATCTTTTACCAAAGCACCGGACGTTCTATCAGTCAAACGAAATAGTTCATTCTCTCTTCAGAGAGTCTACAGGGGTAGTTGTAACCTACCGTGAATGCACCTTCTTACAATCATACATTAAGACTCCTTAGATGATTGTTCATGGTCATTTCTGTGACACAGCCTCCAGAGTTTTAAGTAAAATGATACAAGTTACTACTGATTTTTGGGTGTCTTTCGCTGTGTTGGAACTAAATAGTTTCTAACAATTAATGTAATTGCTTTATTGGTTATTTGCCATGTACACACACCATTGCTGTAAAGTTGACTTTTACAAGCACATCATAAATTAAATAGATCCTTCTTGTCCTTTGTATTTTGGGTAAACATCACAGTCACAAAACCATGGCCTGTGGAGGCAGTGGAGGTGCGTAATAAAAGTTCTGTTGAGCACAAAACTTAAGTCTTTCCCAAGACCGAAGATATGACTCTCTGTTTTGGTATTTCTTCGCAGATAACGAAATTGGAAGCTAAAAGGATGTACTGAGTTTCCTCTTGCTGACAATTGGAACCTTCTTGTTGATTTAGTTTGTGTGGTGCTTTTAAGTGGGGCACTTTTGATAGTAATGTAACCGTGCGAGTCCATGATAACGTTTAAATGGAACTAAAAGTTACCTACCTGGGTGTATTATTGTTATCATAAACAGAAAGTATGCTAGTGTGGATTCTGCATCCTCGAGGATAAATAGGTAGCTGTAGCTGTCGTAAGTTATATCTAATATGGGGGGGGGGTCACATGCGGATATATGCATCCCGGCCGTCTCACCCAACCGTTGTGCCTGTAACTCGGATTAAAGTTACACGAATAACAATATATTATCAATTATCAAGAATATTTTTTTACGCTGACTGTCATGTAAACTCAGCTCTTTGGATAGAATGGAATACATATGTACACTACTGTATTCTCTATTCAGATTAATTTATGCACTAAACCTCGTATGTATCCTATTGCCTAATTTGATTCATGTGTAATAACTAAGTCAATTTTATTTATTGATAAAAATTGACTTTTATCAAAGTAATACAATTTTATACATGTATCAAATTCATTATGAAAAATTTGATGTCACTACTATTTTCAACTGTATACTGAATGTAATCTTAAATGTGATTGTAGAACGGTGTATTTTGGACCTTTTTCTGTCGGAACTAAACATAGTAATAATAATATTAAGCGGGACTAAAAACTGCGCTTGGAAGTACAACAGCCAGAAAGTTGTGTCTCCCAAATTTTGTAAATTTTTACAAGTTTATG